>VWZT01010037.1:10705-29764 GCA_013397055.1 Pachycephala philippinensis
TTTTAATTTAGTTGGGGGGGCGTGTTTTGGGTTTTTTTTTACAAGATTTTTTTGGTTGGTGGTGGTGGGGGGGGTGGTTTTTTAGGTTTTTTTTTATTGTTGCTAGGGATATGTACAGAAAGAAGTCCACAGAGAAGGCATGGGAAGATACAGTGGCTTCAGTGTTTTGGATTTGTGACAAATACAAATGCATGGTGACAGCCTGTGCCTGAGAACGAATGTGTCAGCCATAAAGACCAGTTCATGGGATTGTTAGATGGAAATTAAAACTGTGCAACAGGAAACCAATGGTGTCATGGTAAATCCTTGATTTCCTTGGGGATTCTGGTCTGCTATGCATCCATGCTCAACCCATCAGTTCAGCGAGGTTTGAAGTCTGATAATATTGTTTCTGCTTGACTTTGCACTCATGCTGTTTCTCCCATAATTACACAGGAGGATTGTGTCACTGGCCGAGATAGCTTTTATATCTCACTAATTCACCTGTCACTGGAATTTTGTATTCTACTGCTGAAAAGAAAATGCAAACTTTTGACAAATACAGCTGGGGAATTTGCTCACAACTTTTCTTCTCAGTGAACTGTCTCCTATCCAGAACTGCAATGAAAACACCACAAGAGATGATAGGAACTAATTTGCAATTCATGTAAAATGTCTTTCCACATTTTTCAGCATGTTCTCTGCTTTTATGAAGCTGGGGATAACAGATAGGAACATATTGTGTTTTCCACACACAAAGTCTTAGTGAAGGCTCCGAATGAGTTTACCTTAGTGACAGAGCATAACTCCTGGTTCTTTTAGGAAAGTGGTTGCCACAATGATAAGATAGCCAGTTTTGTCAACAATGGTAAATATCAAAATAATCTTAACACGTGCACTCTTTTCTTTGCCTTCTGACTTTCACAGGGTTAGTGAATTAGTGTGCTGGGGTTAGGTACCAGGACTGAGCCTGGTGAAGTTTGATAGGTCTTGTTGAAGTAGAGTTGTTCAAAACATATTATCAGCCTCAAATCTCCAGAGGTTTTGAACAGTCTGAATGAACTTCCAACTGCACATCTGCACATGCTGTAAAATTCATACTGCCCTCCTTGCCTATCCTGTAATGGGGGAACAGCAGTGATCTCTCACAGTCTCTCCACACTTCTACTCCTTCCTGGGTCCTTTATTTTGTAGCGTAGATGTAATCCAGACCCCAGCTAACACACATGCAAATATACAAGAATTTGTGGTATTAAAAAACTTTTGTTAAACAAAACAAATTGCTTCTTGGTTCATTTAAAAATAATCATGGTGCTTGATTTACATCTACTTTGGAACGTTCTCCAAATAGCTGTTCCAAATCTATAATTTCAGCTACTGCATCTGGCACAGTCAGATTTAATTGGGTTAAAAAATGTAATCCAAGAAGTATAAATTCTAAATCTTTGCACATTCCTGGGATTCCAAAAACATGCATAATTTTATAACTTAGCCTTTGCAAGATCGAGCCCTCAGTACCTTCCTTGCCTAGTGATTTTGAAGAGCTGAATGCCCTTACCGTATCAGCTGAACAGAGAACTGATGGAATTCAGAGGAACCCTGGAGAGCCATTACAATTCATTCATTCATTTGCTTCTCCTCTGGAGATAACAATTTTTTTTTTTTTTTTTCCAGTTAGACTTTATCCTCCAGCCACCATTCCAAAACCACAGCATTACGTGGAATGGCCACCTCTTAGTTCTATTGTCCTTAAGTCTGTACAGAAAAGGGGAATGCAGTTACAAGTACTGTAAAACAGATATTTTAGTGCAAAACCAAGATGTAAGTTGTCCCTGACCTGGCAGTACACTGAAGCAGAAGGCTTAAAGAGTTGACTGTGCCCTGCAAAGCTCCATGAGCACTGTACTCCCCAGTGCCCGTTCAGGTTTGCCAACCTTCAGGGTACTCAATTCTAATGTAACTGGGGAAGGATGTGGGAAGTTTGAGAATTTCAGGCAAATACCAAAACTAGTAGTTTTGTTGCATTTTTAAATTCTTCCTCTAAGGTAAAGTTTAACATGCTGCATGTCCTACTTTATTTATAGACCATTTATTAATGGTGTACATGTACAATGAATGCATTGGGAAGTTGATGAAATGTATCAAAGAGAACTGAAGTCATGGCTTCTGGCACACTATTGGTTCTGGCAAATAAATACAGAAACTGGAAAATGAAGCAGTTTCGCTGAAAAAGGTGTGGTGAAATACTGGAAGAGGCTTCCTAGAGAGATGGTCAATATTGCCGGTCTGTCAGTGTTCAGAGGCGTTTGGACAATGCCTTGAATCGAAGCTTTAACTTTTATCAGCCTGATCAAGCAGGTGGACTGCAGATGATCACTGTAGGTCCCTTCCAACTGAGAGACTCCCGTCTTAGTTTTTTTGCAACAATTTTCAACTTGATATATAAATATAACTTTCGTATACACCTTTCACACTTCTGTCCGACCCTTTCTTATCTGCTTATATGACTTTTTGTAATTGTATTTGTTCCTGCTACGTGAAATTGTTGCCAGACTCCACAGCTTTTGTTGTCTGCAATGTCATTGAAGCCATCACCTTTGTGTAGATCATTTGTAAAGCTTCTCCAAAGTCCAGATCTCACCTGAAGTGCATCATCAAGCTGATAAGGAACTAAACCCCCCAAAAGTGACATAGCAGGAGCTCTCACAGAACAAACGAACAGCTTCTTTTCTCAGATGAACAGTGGCTTGTATTGCTTTAATGTGGTGCCTGACAGGATTGTGTCTGTTCTTTAAAAATCGTTATCTTAATGATAATTCTTAATAAGGCTAACATGGAAAGAATTCAGTTCACTATTATTTCCTTAATAGTCCAAGTGAAGTGTTTTTCCCTGTTACTGTTAGAAGAATCTGAATTACAGTGAATAAGATAAAAAAATTTGTTCTCATCAGTCCTTCCTTACACATTATTATGAAATAGCAGAGATTCTTGCTTAACTCAGTGAGATTTAGAATATTTCTTTATGAAATTCAGATGGATCTTATTTTAAGGCAGTTTTAACAGATACATATTAGAAAAAGAGACAGATTTGAGAGTTAAATCAGCTGAAAAGTGATGGGAAAACTAAATTTTCTTACTAATAGAAAATTATTTAAGACTTAAGTCTTTATTTAAGTATTTTGAAAGAGAACAGAAATGCAGCATTAGACATTGAAATTGGCCTCTGATAATGCAGCAGCTTCTGCCACTGAATCTTTATCCTTCATCTTTTAGGCCTTTCCATTTCTTTTCCAGCTAAGACAGCTGAGTGGCCCTTACTGTGCATTCTGAAGGTGGCTGGATTACAGCCTTAAAACATCTCAAAAGGCCTTGCTTTTCACTAACTCGAAAGACAAAAAAATGAGGTTTTGTATATGAATTCAATATTTTGTATGAAAATGTAGGCACTTTCTCTATTTTAACCACAATATAAATCAGCACAGAAAACAATGTAGGTTTTGGCATCTGTGTCATGTTAGTTTTGAATGAAGAATACATACCAGGTTTGGGAATTACAAAAGCTGCTTGTGTGGTATGCTGCAATTTTTCCAGTGTATCTACAAGTGCTTGATCTTTTCATGTCTTAAATTCTCTTTTGTCCTCCTTGGCATAGCCTGCTGGGATTTCCCACTAAGAACAAGGAATCTTCCCTTGAGATTCGTCTGCCTAGGAGTGTACCACAAAATGATAAAAATGCAGGGCTATAGGGAACAATGAGACATCATTTTATTTGAAAGAGGGTAGATTTAGCTTAGATAGTTCTTTACTCAGAGGGTGGTGATGCACTGGCATAGATTGCCCAGAGAAATTGGAAGTGGATGCCCCATCCCTGGAAGTGTTAAAGGCCAGGCTGGATGGGGCTTGGAGCAACCTGGTCTAGTGGAAGGCGTCCCTGCCCAAAGCAGGGGGTTGGAACAAGAGGAACTCTAAGGTCCCTTCTAAACCAAACCATTTTGTGATTCTATGATACTATGAATCTGTTTACAGTCTTCTATATATCAGAGGGCTACAATCATGTCCTTCTTGGTCTTCCTTCTTCTAATGAAAGTTAAGTCCTCAGGCTTCTTTGTAACTATTTTTAATTTTTTTTTTTAATACTCTTTATTCTATTCTCCCAGGTAATCCATATCTTTCAAAAGTGTTGGTTTTTTGGGGTTTTTTGTTTTTTTTTAAATTGGATGCAGAATACCCTCTCAGGCCTCTCACTCCCCTTAAAGAATGTGGATTACCCTCATTCAGCTCCGTGTTATTTTGAATGTACTGCTTCTTGTACTTAATTTAGTTTATCCCATGTTCTCTTGGATGTGTTTAGACCTGTTCTAGTCTAATACCGAGTAGAATTCTGAAATTTTCTCTTGTCTTACTGGTTAGTTAAATTTAAGAGCTTCTCTTGCGTAGAAATACTTCTTAAAGATCAAATTAATCAAACAAATTACATAGTCTAGTTAGATAATTTCTAATACAGTTAGGAAAGATATAGAAAAGCAAGTGAAAATTTTAATTTTTTACACTTTTCACATAGATTCTCCTATTTACTTCACTAGGACTTTTTTTCCTTTGGATTAAATTCAGGTATCTTTGGAAGACTGCCATGACATTTTTAAAAGTCTTTACAGGTGTCAAATGGAGTTCATAGTTGATAAGAACCTGAATAATTTGTTAAGGATTTTTGGCATGATCCTATTAGAACCCACAAAAAATTCACTTAATCCTGTATCTTACCTCCAGCGGTATCCATAAACAATATCTTGAGGAGAATCTACATGAAAATCATTAATAGAAAATTATGGTAAAACATCCCCAAGGGCAACTTCTTGATTGTATTTCTTGGTTGTTGCTTATTCATTGAAGAAGGAGGTCCCAAAATTTAATTGTGTTTTATGCAAGAGAAGGTATTTGTAAAATTCACATAATGCTTAACCTTTCTGTGAGTCCTATAATGGCTTTCTCCTTCAGTTTTTCCTGTAACAGGTCAGTAATACTTAGGGAAATATCATTAAAAAAAAAAGCATATCTTTATGTATTTCTTACCTTCAAAAGCTTTAAATGACTTTCCTTTCAATTTTATCAGATGTGCCCTTGATCCTGTATTACAGGAGTGAGTAAACAAAAAAATCAATCTTCCCTGAGTTGTTCAGATGACTTCCAATTTGCACAAAAATCGTATTCGGATATGACCTGTTACCATTTTGTTGCCCTTTTCTATTTCTGGTGTTTCCGGTTACATTTGGAGGTGTATCAAGTTAATTGAGAGTAACTTGATGTCAGTGATATTACAGACTTGGTGCTGTGTGGTTACAGATCATGGTGTGAGGTGAGGGGCAGGATAGCTTCCTAATCCAAACTGGTGGGAACCCCTGATACTCACAGCTTCTTAAAGTCCTTGTGAGCATAATTGTGATGAATTCTCAGTCTGAAGAGGAAAAGGGAAACAGCCCACAAGCCCCAGTAATACAGCTCACAATTGTTGCACCATCCCACAACTTCCACTGAAAACTAACCCAAACAATCATGTAACAGGGTCGTTACAGTCTGAAAATTTTGATTCAGAATTTTTACATTTAAAGCTTTGTTTTGCTCCTGTTTTTCCTGTCTACGCCCTGTGATATTACCTCTCTCCTTTACAGGATGTAAAGCTAAAACCCAGATCATTAGAGTCCAAAGATACCAAAAAGTTGGTTTGGCTCAGGGTGGCAGTAACCACATAAAAGCTGTAAGTTTTTCCTTGTTTCATGTGGCTTTTTAGTAGGTTGAACAACAAAAACAGTAGAGTGAGGCTGCATAGTGCATCGGAACTTACTGTAGTTCCTTAAAAAAAAAAAAAAAAGAAAAGAAAAAAAAAAAAAGGGATGATAAAGAGAGAAGGACTGAATATAAAGAAATGTTCAGCTGAGCATATTTTATGATCTTCTAAGCATAAACAGGGATAAACAGAGCCCCAAAAGCATATATATAGTCAATAAAATAGGCAATTATCATTGCCAGTTTTATGGGTAGAGTTTCAGGAAGAGCTTGAGTCTAAATAATTAGCAGAGATGAAACTTTATTGATAGGTGATGCTAATTGTCAAGTGTTTTAAATTCAGTTTAGATCACTGCTCTTCAAATGTGGTAGTTCCTAGCCAGTGAATCTGTGAATCAAAACTGGTAATGGGGCTAGTAGATGCATGAGAATCTGTGGTCTGAGTAGGATTACTCAGACCAGTGTCATCTAAGTTTTAAGCACCCTCTTCAGCAGTGGCCAAAAGCAGATGTGTAGGACGAGGTCTGTGTAAGGTAATATGCCAGTCTGTCACAACACGTGGCTTCCTGAAGATGTGTGATATATCTGTAACCTTCGTGGATTCCTCTGCCTTGAGCTTTTCAGTCTCCCATTGGGCTCATGTAAACTTAGAGCATCCAACATGCTGTGGTAGGAATTCTGTAACCTGCTATATTCTTCTTTTTGGCTGGTCTATTTGCTCTTGAATAATTTCCATGAGTAAGGTGATTTCTGTTGTCAATATAGTGGGTGCAGTTGTTCACCTCCTTCAGAGGCTTTTTGAAGTTACCAGTGAGACTTCTTCTGAAGTTACAATATACTCATAATGGATAATTTAAAATATGGAAAAGTGTTTCTATGTGACTCAGCTAACACCAGACAGAATTAGGCTTGTAGTCTAACTAATTTGTGAAGCTTCCCCTACTATCAGAACAACAGAAATTTCTGGAGGGTGATTCATTCAGGTTATTTTAGGCATCCATTTTTGACTGGATTGAGTTGCTTTTTGGAGGGCTTTGCTTCTCCCTGGAGGAGGAGTGTGGATGGCCAGCTTAGACAATCTGCTCCACTTTTAAAACTAAAAATAGGTGCCATGAATCCCAGTCTAAGAACTCATAAATAGTATCTACTTTGAACTTCTGAAATTTGGAAAGACACTGTGAACTGAGAACAAAGGACTAATAAGCTGATGGAGTCACAATGCACAAATATTTTAGTGTCCTCTTCCAAGGTGCTCCCAAGGGCTGCATGAATGAAGCAGCCCGGTAGCCAAGGTGTAGGCCTAGAATGCAGAAAAGGTCTTGTTGGATGGATCCTGATGGATTCAGGTCAGCCTCAAATACTTCTCCAGGAATTGTTTGTGTCAGATACGCTGCTGAGAGGAGAAACATTACAGTAGCCACTAAACTGGGCAGATGACAGATAAAACTTTGTGTTCCTACCATGCAGAATGTGTCTGTTGTCCATAGCATGAAGGTCTGAAAAGCATTGTTTGCTATAGCGTTCCCTGTGTAGGCTGTATGACTTGGGCAGATCCTGAACAATTGCTTGGTTCGATGATTTCTACTGAGTTAGGGAGGATGCTCTGAGAGTTTAGCAATGCACAGCTGTTTTCTTCTCATCTCATACAAATAATTTATTTGCTAATGGATAGTCTAAATCATCATGTTGATACACTTAATTATGTTGTATTGACACAAAACTGTTGGCATGAGTTTTCCAGAGGGACTGAGCAGGGTTTGCACTCTTCCATCAGCAGTGACCCACAAGTGCTCACTTTTCACAGAGAGAGCTATCAGGCAGCTGCACTGCTCTGGTTTCCCTATTTGGGCTTGTTGTTTACACACACTCTGAGAGGTTCTCATGCCATTGTTCATGAATGAATCACCAATGGCCTACTTGCTTCTGTGCATGTAAAACAACTTTGGGTCTCCTTTTTTCTAGCTGGTTATATAGATAAAGCTTACAGAAAAAACCTGGGGCCCTGTAGAAGCACTGCTGCTCTGGAACCCAGACTCACTAACAGCAGCTAGGAAGGTGATGGCACCTCATGACAAATTCTTGACAGTCATATAAGTGTGTAGTCCCTGTTACTCATCTCTGCTCACCAGTCATTAATACTTTTTCAGGGAAGAGCTTTCTTGACATGTTTCCAGCCTACATCCCCAAAATCAGTCAGATTTATCTCCTGTTTCTTGCTAACTTTGGTAATGTCATATCTTTTTCTAACTGGTATTTTAATCTGAATACAGCTGACACATAATATCCTTGAAATGAGCAAAAGCTCAATCAGTCAGGAGTAAGTGGCTTCACTTCCACTAACTGAGATGAGCGTGGTTGAGCGAAGGGGTTGGTTAAATATTTCTTTAGCACTGAGTATAAAAAATGTATCCATCCATGTGTGGGCAGAGAACACCCAGTCTGAAATTCTCAGGCAAAACTTTTTTCTTTTTTTTTTTTTTNATATTTAAAAAAATTAGTATTTTCAATGAACTGGCTAGTATATGCACCTGAAGGTTTTAGCCTAAATGTTGTGACGTGTTTTCTTGCCTGTGTCTGTGCATGTGTTTTATCCTCATCCAATGACTGTTTTGATGCTATTAGGAATCTAAAAGAAATTATTCAGTCACTAAACCACATGTCCTCTCTACAGAAACATGAACTCTTATGACTTAAAGTCTGAAAATGTACCTAGCCATTTTAATATCTAAATCAGTATTGGACATCTCTTCCTTTTCCCAACCAACTCTTTCTCAAGCCCACAGAAAGTTTTCTATTCAGTTAGGTAGGCACTGGATCAAGCCATTTCATGATTCCTCTTGTATCATAATACTGTCGGCAAGGGTTGAGCACCGTTGATATTGGATCTGAATCAATTCCATAATTTCTAGTGGTTTAAAACCAGGTGGTAAATTTTTTATATAGCAAGAATGTGACCCTGTATGTAGGAACTTGGGATGACTTTTTAGAAACTTTTATTACACGGAGAGATCTCTGAAACATTTCTCATGGCCCTCCAAATCTCTTTCTTTCTGTTGTATTAAGGCAGAGTGCAGAAATGGGGTCACCAGTAGCTGATTTTTTGTGGGATGAATGTACTTCTAGTGGCTGTAGCTACTAGATGGATCAAGCAAACGTATTATGAGTGTCCCATGCATGTAATTGTAACCATAAATTAGTTTTATGTGCCAGCATGACTCGCTTCTAGACAACAATATAATTGAGCTGATGACACATGTGTTTCCAAATTCCGCTCTTTGGCTTTTACCTCTTAAAATAATGGCAAGTCAGACATTCTGAATAGGGCAAAAATCTTCAAAACAGAACTCAGAAAAATGAGGCTTTATTTCAAAGTTAATATCCTGGCAAGACTTAAGGGAAGGATTGACAGGGTTTGTGCGTCCAGCTCAGCCAGCTCATGCTTCCAGATGGAAATTTTGTGAGACCTTTTTTGGTTTTGTTTGATGACCTCGGACAGGTCAGAAGTAGATAGTTTATCCATGTTTCACACTGTGTTCTGGTTTTGCTCAAGCATGAGGCTGTCAAAGGCAACACATCTACGTGAAAAGAAAACAGAGGTGCAGATAACTACAAACTGGGCCCCCTTTGTTGGCAAAATTCATCTATAAAGCTTGAAGAAAGTCAGCCCAAAATGTGGTGAAGACTGAACAGCCAGAGCTCCATTTATTGCTCATCTTTCTACTGTACTTGTGACTACTGCAGCTGGGCATTATTAAGTACAAACCAGCTGAATGCATCTGTGCCAGTGTAATGTTGGGAATTTAATCACTTGCTCTGAGGTATTTGTAACATTATGGAGACCATTTTCCCAGGAAGGTGACAGGATTTCAAACACAAATCCCAATATGTATTCCATACACTGGAGTGGATCATTCAGCTGTGATATATTTTCAACTAAGGAAATTAGGCCTTTTTGGTAAAAAAGCAGGTTCCAGCTGCCATCATTCAGACTGTTATCCTTTAGACCTTTCCTTCTGCTTCCAGTTCCTCCTATATTAGAATACTTTCTCAGTGGCAACTTAATAGTGCTTTTTGTTTAACTTATAAACAGTATCTCACTATTCATCTGGATCTTTAGGAGGAGGATGGCATTTGCCAAGTTCTGAAATGAATAGCAGCTCTGGCTCATGCATGTGTCCCATAGAGGACAAGAACATTATCAGCAGCTATGGAAGTAGAAAGAGGTTTACTGGGGAAAATCTCTTGTTTTAGCCCCGAGTTTAGGGTGGAGCCCCAAAGTGGTGAGTATCATTGCAACGTATCATAGAATCCTACAATGGTTTGGAAGAGATCATCTCATTCCAGCCCCCTGCCATGGGCCTGGACACCTTCCACTAGACTGGGCTGCTCAGAGCCCCATCCAACCTGGCCTTGAACACTTCCCAGGATGGGGAATCCACAGCTTCTCTGGCAACCTGTTCCAGAGCCTCACCACCCTCACAGGGAAGAGTTTCTTCCCAATATCTATTTTAAACCTGCCTTCTTTCACTTTAAAGCCATTACCTAGTGATTACCATTACCAGGACAAGGGGTAAGAAGTCCCTCTCCTGCTCTCTTGTAGCCCCCTTCAGACAGTGGAAGGCTTTTCTAAGGTCCCCCTGAAGCGTTCTCTTCTCTGTGCTGAACAACCCCAGCTCTGTCATATATTTTGTTTTTATGGGAAAATTTTGTAAATTCTCCTTAGAAAAGAGTATGAGAATTACTAATACACACTGGATTCTTTGACCAAAAAAAAATCCAGCACACAAAATGTTTAAATTAAACAATAAAGCCCTATAAATCCACATGAAAGGGAAAGGATGGCATATTTGGACCAGTATAAAAAACTAGATCATGTGTAAAGAACCAATGTTCAAATTGAAGAGATAGTAGCTAAAATATGACAACGTTTCAGTTTTCCTAAGGCTTGTTCCACTGACAATCCTGTGGTGGAACCCCCCTTGTTGTTGCAAGGGCTCTTGTCTTTTTCACAGGTAAAGTGTCTTCTCCCATGTGAGCAAACTCTGCCTTCCTATCGTGCACTTTCTACAGATTCGCAGATTATACTTTTCTTTTTCTTCTTTTTTTTTTTTCTATCAGCAATTCTTTTTCCTTCTGGAAGGGCTGGGATAACCATGAGCATGGCTTGCCTGTTTACCTAACCTTGTTTCCTCTCACCTTTACTCAACAATAAACTTCAAGGCTAATAGAAGTTCCTCATACCATCTCTCTCTCTGAATAAACAGTGAGACCTTTCTGGCAATGTCCTACCCCTTCCCTCTTTCTCAAAAGGAGTCTCTCTCAGTTTTTGCAGTTTCCCTTTCCTACAAACTCTGTGATCAGCTCTGTTCTGCCTTTGTCAGCCCAGGCACTGGGGTTGCACAGTGTCAGATCCTGTGTTTCCCCTTTGTATGGTCGTTGGACTGGCTGCATGGCTGGTTTAGTTTATTGGCTGTATAATTTCCAGTGTCAGAGAGCAAAAGACACAGAATATGGAAATGTACAGCACGACAGAACGATAGGGAAAAAAATCTGACAGCAGCTTGTTATAATCAGCAGAGGGTAGTCCCTAGAAGATACCTTTTACAATGTGTCTTCAAGAAGAGCCAATTTCTATGATTTGCTTGAAAAGTGGCTGAACCCGATATTAAAGGAGTTTTGTATCGAGAGACAGAAGAATCTATGGACCTAAAACAACAGATTTGCCTGACGTATGTGTCAGACTAATTCAGATTATCTTCAGACACAGAAAGAGGTCCTTTTTGATTTGTAATCCCTCCTCAGGTAACACTTTTACTGAAGACAGTGATACATTCCTTGAATGACTAAGAAGAAAACTCCTAATCTGCAGATAGATCTCCTGCTTACTGTGATGTTTAAGCATAACTCCTTTTTACTTCTGTACCAGGGGAATAATTGCTTTGTAGCCTCAGGGCAATGTTGACTGAACCTGAAGCAGAATTGCCAGTCTGTAAAGCAGCTCTTTGGGTCCATATCACTCTTTACACCAGTGTGTTATTTGCTCAACGAGCAGGAAAACATCACTTTGAGTTTACTTCAATCCTATTTTTAGTAGGCCTGAGGGTGGAAGGAGAAATATTACCTATCTTTGAATTGGAGAGAAAAAAAGGTAGGAGACTCATGCCAGCTCTTCAACATTTTAGTTAAGTTACGGTTGGTTTCTTTCTTTAAATTGTGTGCGTTTGTCTGACCCCAGCAAGTGGTGTGACGTGCTTTCACCATACAACTTCTTAAACTAACAGTTATCTTTGGCAGATAGCAAAACTGCTCATGCTCTTTTATATGTCTGGGGCTCTTACTGTGGTCAGCACTGCAAGTATAGCCCAGCCTAAATGATCTGAGGAGAAAACATGGAAATGAAATTATTTTTTCCAGTTGTGAACAAATGGCTTTAGAAGTTATTAACATTTTGCAAGCTTTTAAGGCTTTTGTTAGAGCTTTGAAGAAGACCTGCAGTTGTTAACATTGATGATGTCTCCAACATAAAAAAATAGCCTTTGGAGTTTACTATTTGGCTCCTTGTAACAATATTCAAATCCAAGCTTATTTCACATTTCATGTGTCTATAAAATTGTTCTATATATACTTTTACAGTGGCATTTGGGATTGATCTCAGAGTCTTTTGTTCCTGGTGAAGCTAGACTCCATAAAATTGATTTTAATTTCTGGAATATTAGTCTTCAAGGTCTTTTAAAAATAGTTTTCTTCTCTTTTGTAAATGATAAGTCTATTTACAACCAAAACACAGTAAATCTTTTTCCTGGCAATTTGGACACTGTCATATTAACATTAACTGGTTTTGGACTTCCTGCTGTCATAAAGCCTGAAAGACAACCTCAGCAGCAATGTATGAGCTGGATTTGTGAGTGCTGATGCTACTTAAAAACTTCCTCCAGGCCATAAGCACACATTAAACACTCCTGATCAAACTGCTGGACTTCCTTTACACAGCAAAGCACACCAGCACTAGCACTAGCATCCTTGTCATACAGCAGGAATACACAGGCATGGTCTACCAGGCTTCTACCTAGTTAGTAAAGTACAACTTCTCTTTCTGTGAACCTTGCAGAGATCAGTGCTAACATTGGGGGTTTTTTTACTTCTTTTTCAAAATCTACATGAGACTTCTGGGAGAGGGGGAAAGAGAAACACCACGGTCTTAGCTACCAACAACAGAGTGATAACACCCAACTGTTTATCTGTTTCTCTTATGCTTTGCTCATGTAATTATGTCTAATGTATCAGCAAAGGGCAGGAAATAACCCTTCAGATGACAGCTGACCGGCTCAAGCTGAAACAAGCAAGGTGAAAACAATGCTTGGGAAGGTAAAAACACTTGGTGCTGTTTCCATATGTGCCTGTGGGCATTTAACCTGCTACAGTCCAAAATCTTTGCAATACCCTTCCCAACAAGTCTGGGTGACTGCCTTTCTTTTACTTTCTGCCTCAGTAGGAAGCTGTGTTCAGAGTGCAGGCCTGGCCACAGCAGCCACACTCGCTGTGGGGCTGTTTTCCTGCATCCAGCTGTGATGCCAGCCCCAGGTTTCAGGGTAACATGGCTCGTGTCCTGTGACACTGCTGCTCTGTGAACCCCTCGTCTGCGCCGTGCTCGTGCTCACAGCTGGGTCCTGCCTCACTGGTGATGCCACTTCAAGCTTTTGGTTCCAATTTCAGTAACAATGGATGAAGCCTTAGATCCTGAACTGGTCTCAACCATTGCAGGAACCACTTCTATTAAAGCAATTCAGACCTTCCTGAGGAGGAAGATTGTGAAATTGGGAACAAATGTTCTGTTATATTCTGATTGGAAGATAACCCCCCCCCCCACCCCAAGCATCAGGCAAGTACAGTGTTGATTGTGTTAGCAAAATTTCTTTAAATCTTCATATATGTAAAGTCCTTACTACAAATACATTCCTTTTCCGNAGTAGTAAGGGCTTAGAGGAAAACATAAAATGTTTTATTAAACTAGTGTTGCTGATAAAGGAGTTAGAAAAGTTTATGGGTGGATTATCTTTCCTCCAGGCTCATGATTGAATGTTTTTCTTTACTTTTCTCTTGCATTACTTACTCATTATAAATTATATTCTCATTGTGTTCAACCACATTTCTTGTTCTAAACAATTTGCCCTATTTTCACAACCTAACCTGCCTCGATTTACCTGCATTCCCAGTAGAATTGTTGCTAGTGCTATTCATTTTTTTGTGCTGACACTTTTACCAGCTAGTTTAACAATTTTTTCAAGGTGCTTAACATTTTGTTAGTTTTCCTTTAATAGGTATTGTTTTCAAGATGATTTGCATAAATGGTGAGTTTTTAAACAGGAAAACAAGAAACTGATATTTCTTTCTTGGTTTTGAAGGAAAAAGTTTGATAAAAAGAGATTGTTATTTAGGACAATTGTGATTGAGATTTTTCATCTTCCGGATGTTTAGAAATGGATCTGAATCGAAACATAGTATCAAAACACTCAGAAAATTAGTCAGTGCAGCAGTTCCAATTTGTATTATAATGAATACCCAGTTCTGGCCTGTGACTAGACTGTGCAGAGATTTAGAAAAAATTGTATGAGAGGGAATTCTCTGGATACTTTAGAAACAAAAGTATGTATTTTTATTCTCTTTTAGAGAGAAAAATATGAGAAAATATTTAACAAGGCATAGGTTGAGGGGGCCTTAACCTCACAGAATCTCTGCAGAACCCTGTGGAAGACAATATAGTTTCCTGAGTGATTTCTTTGGAGATCAAATTCTCCATTTAGTTATTTGCACAGGTGAATGTGAGGCCAAGAATTGGGCTTGTAGAAACATTATTGTTCTTGATGAGTCACAAAAAAGGAGTTAGCTTGATCTTTAGATCAGATTGCATGTGAAGGGCTAATACTTGGAGAAGCCATCTTTTTCTAAGACTTATATGTGATTCTGAGCCAAACTAAGCATAAATGTATAAAACTGTGTTAAAGATCAAGAGGCAATCACGCTAAAGAGGTTTTTTTCTTGAAAGGCAGCCTTAGAGGAAACTGTGACTACTGTAAGATTAATTAATTTCTTCGAAATTTGGTAGAAATCACTGCCCTGTCCATACCAGACTCATGTTTAACTCACTGCCTTCACACAAAGGCCCCAAAACTGACTTAATTCATTCTAAATCATGCTGTTCTGAAGCAGAAAAATGAAGACATAACATGATTCAGTTTAATAACACTTCTGTCTTCCCAAATGTACTCATTTCTGTAGTCAAATGTGTAATAAGAGACTTGGCTGAGCTCCCAGGCTTGCTGAGCACCACAAGAACATGATACAAATCAGTCAATGCCATAACAAAGAAATGTATAATGATGCAGTGGATATGCTACAAACCTCCCACAAAGAACTTTTGCCTTCAGTTAACTGAATTCCCAAAGAAATGAAATACAGGACTTCAGAGGAAAAGCAGAGCCAAGTATCTCTGTGCAGTGTCTCCATCTAATCAGCAGAATGACTCTGAGACAATTTTACTTAAAGTGCTTTTTAAAATCTGGATTACTTTATTTGAATCAACAGGAAAAACTTTCATTATGAAGTTAAAGACCACACAATGGTGCACATTGACTTTCTCAGAGCATAAAATCCTGATGAAGAGGCTTGGGATCAGGGTCAAACTCTTTCCTTCTGCCATATTACTGAGCACCTATCCCAGGTAAGCTTATATAATGGTTTTAGAAAGGTATGTGTCAACCTAAGATTTGTATTTCTTCATATCAGACATGAGAAGTGAGATAACATTTTTAAAAAGAAGGAAGAAAAAGAATTCCATCAATATAAAGGAGAAGGGGTTGCTTTCAGACAACTGAAGGTAAGTCTGGAAAAGCATTTAGGAGTCTAGTGTGTGTCTTAAGTATCTAAATTGAATGAGCAATGCACAACTCCTAGTTTCCTAATTAAACAGAAGGACCACTTATTTACCACCAGTGAACTTAATCATCTAGAATATTGCTTCTTGACTTATCCTAAGATGTTTTCGGTTAGTAGTGCCTAAATGACACTCAATAGTGCACACTTGAATTTCCCAGAGAAGGTTATCCCTTGAGTTTTCTGAGTGATCTGACAGCAGGACTAGGCTATGATCATGGCTCCTACTCATCCACCGCTCACCTGTGGCAACTCCACCCACCTGGACTGAAAACATAAAACCGGTGAAGTTGATTCCACCAATCTTTGTGCAGTAAAACTTCAGCGCACAACGCTCATTCAGGAATGGCACCCTGTGGCTCAGCAATGCTCTGGATGTACTGCATACTTCCCATGAGAACCAGAGTTTGTGGGGCCACCGTTTGCAAAATGGAAATTAGCTTTCTCCTAAGTGCATTAACAGTTCCAGGGAATGTAGCCAATTGCGGGAAGTTATTTATGGGCATTTTCAGAATACATAGCGTAGCACTGAGACTAGGACTCACACTTCCTGCCCAAATGCTCTCACCACTAGGCCATTACCAAAAATGTGGCACTAACAGGATCTCTCCCCATCTTTTAAAAGAATAGAGCAACCAGGCTCCCACACCAAATGGAAAACCTGAGTCAGGTGTGCATTTGAGACTGTTACCCACGTTTTTATCCAAGCATCTGGTGTGGTGTTGCAGACAGTGGCCAGGTCTAGAAGGCTCTTAAGACGTCTTTGTCCATCACTGCTCCTGTTGGCCAGTGTGGGTGTTCTTGTCTCCTTTGTGCTGGCTCCTGTGAATGCTGTTGTCGAGGGTATAACTCACAGAGGTTTTGCTGTACTCTGCAATTAAAGACTTCAAAGTCTGATTCCACATAATTAAGTCACTTCAACCACGGACCAGCTGTTAAGTGAATGAAGTAAAGGTCCAGTGGTCATCACTAACTTCTGGCTAAAGATTTTTGGCTTTTGGTGGTGGAAGATTTCTTTAGTCGCCATTTCCAGGGAAGTGTGCTACTCTGGATGACTGGGGCCCATTAGCTGTTCTGAGATGGGTCTAGAGAAACATGTAGAAACTTACCTAAATGCCCTGAGCCACTGACCTTAGATACAGATCTGAACGTCTCTGGAGAATAGATGAACACTAGAGAAGTCCAGCTAATGGTGCTTTTTTGTCTAACAGGAAATACTGAAAGAATGGACTTTCTGTAACAGTGGTTACTTGTAATTCAGCTAAAAACAAGAAGATAACATCGGGAAAATGAAAAGTTGACAGGAAACAGTAACATTTTTCATAAAGAAAATATGGGAACTGGTCACACTTTCAGCAGTCCAAGGCAAATGTGAATTCCTTATTTACGCATCAAAAAATACATAAAATTTATCTACAGACATTAAATGCTCCATCTAAAAGAACACCTCATAGTATATTCCTTTTCAGGTGTAACTCTTGAGAGCCTAAAATTTCCCTTCTGTGGGACTACTCTGCTTAATTCCTTAAACATGTTTTAGACTAGCTATGATGCTGCTGCAAATGTGAACACAGCTGTGGGTGGTAAATGGTAGAGGTTTTTTCAGCTTATTTGAAATATTTGACACTTTTTGTTAGCCTTGGGCTTCAAGCCCCCAAAAGTGAGTGAAATGGATGATCTTAGGGTTTGTGACTCATATTTCCTACCCTCATGGTAATAAAACAGACTAAGAACAAATATGGAGAAATTAAGAAATAACTTGGGACCAATTAAGAGCTGGGGTGCCTTCAAGAAAAACAATGATGTTAAAAAATAAATAATTCTATTTCATTTTAGAGTCTGGCTGCAGGGTGATTTTTGAAAAATCTTTCTCCTTAAGCTTAGCAGCCACTAGGAAGGTAGCAGCTGGAGTATTTTTGAATAAATACTTTTAAAGGAATATAGACTCTTTCATCCTTGGAGAAAAAAAATGCCTGGATGAGTGGGCAAAACACAGGAAACAGGATTGTTATGGGGATTATGGAGCCTGCATCATTAGCCTGCTTTCTTTGCAGAAAGGCAGAGCACAATTCAAACCAGAAGACACCATTCACTGGAGGCATTTGCCCAACACCTCAGAAGGGAGCACAGCACAGTCAGGTCTGTGTTAAAGTGCTTTTCCACTGCTTTTCCACTTCTGCTGCCGTCCGTAGTTATCTTCCAGGGAGGACTCCACATCAAAGCTAATACAGTGATGTGCCTGGTTTTTCATGTTGAGAACCTCCCAGGATGGACATTCCACCTTCTCTTTGAGTAGCCCATTGCAGTACTGTAATGCCGTCCCAGTGGAGAAGTTTTTCCAGTCTCCAGTCTGAAACTCTTACACCTCATCTTGTGGCTGGTGTCTTTGTTCTGTAACCTGCCACTACACAAAAGAGTTAGCTCCGTTGTCCCTGTAACTTCTTTAAGTCATTATGGGCAGAAAGCATTTTACCTTCTTTCTGGAAATCAGAATGAACAGATGATTCATTGTCTCTGGAACAGCAAATGAAAAATGTCCCTTGCAGATCCTCATACTTCTTCTCTAAGAGGAGCTACTTCATTTATATTATGAACCTAGTAGCAGGAAAAGATGATTTGAAGTGAAATATTCTGCCGTATGATCCCTGGAACAAGGATTTAAAAATGAAAAGTTATGATGGATTTTTAATTCCTTCTTTATGTATCCAAAACGCATTTTCAGAGCATGAACTGCTCTCAGTGACGCAACCAAATCTGGCTCTGCAGACCTGACAGAAGCACAAAGATACTGTGACATATTAGGATATCAGTAGTGCATAGCAACACAGTATTTGAGAACAATTTAGTCTCTCATGCACTTTTTGGTTATTTCCACTCAAGGCAATTGTCGTGGTTTAACCTCAGTGAGCAAATCTGCCCCACAGAACCACTCACTTATTCCTGTGGTGGGACGGGGGAGAGATTTGGAAGGGTAAAACTGAGAAAACTTGTGGGTTGAGACAAAAACTGTTTAGTAGGTAAAGCAAAAGCCGGTAAAGCAAAAGCCTTGCATGCACACTTCCCATGGGCAGGCAGGTGTTCAGTGATTCCTAGGACAGCAGAGCTCCATCACACATGGAACTTGGAAAGACAAATGCCATCACCCTGAACATGCCCCTTTCCTCCTTCTTCCACCAGCTTTTTATGCTGACCGTAGTGCCATACAGGATGGAATGTCCCTTTGGTCAGCTGGGGTCAGCTGTCCTGGCTGTGTCCCTTTTTAACTTATTGTGCACCCCCAGCCCCCTCACTGGTGGTGGTGGGGGGGAAGGGGAGGAGCAGAAAAGGCCTCAACTCTGAGTAAGCTCTGCTCAACAGTACCTAAAACAT
>VWZT01010037.1:29778-55419 GCA_013397055.1 Pachycephala philippinensis
CTCTGAGCAAGCTCTGCGCAACAGTACCTAAAACATATCAACACTGTGTTCAGCACAGATACAAAACACCACTCCACACCTGCTACTATGAAGAAAATTAAGTCCATTCAACCAAAACCAGCACAGGAATGGAACAGAATCGTATCAGTTTCCATCCCACCAAGCGTAAATACATTGATTTTCAACTCAAACTGCAGAGTATGTAATTCTTCCTAACACTTTTTGGAAAGGGGTACTGTTACACTGAGTGATGAGAGAATCCCAGCTTGAGGTGAAAGGTTCTGTGTTTCGGACATTGCTCCAGCTGTATATATGTTGTTTATGTGCGCACATTTTCAAGAGAATAATCTTTGAGAAGGCATATTAAGGGCTGTAAGACATTATTGCAGTAGGGCCCATATACTGAATAGCAGCACTGTGTGCTCCAGGGAACTGTCATCTCCTCTTTACAAACCCATCACAGTCCATCTGCTAACACTGGCTCCTCTAAGATGTAAGGGAACAATTGACTCACTGAAAAGTCTATCCAACAAACCCCTAGCTGCACGCACTGCGTACAACAGACATCCCTCTGGGGCTAGCCATAAACTCTGTATCATGTGGGCTGTGATATTCGTGTTTATTCTGCTGCTCCCTCAGCCAATCTCTCATGTGCTCTTCACCAAACAATGTCTGATATGCCTCTTCCCCCCTGAAAATATGATCTTGCAGAGAAAGAAAAACATAGTGAGAATTCATTCACATCAGGCTTTCTATGATGATAATGAAGGCACTGGACAAAAAGCCCTTTCCTACTTCAGCTTTAAAACATTTTTTCCAGTTTTAGTGGGAGAGAATTCAGCAACCATCAAGAAAAGCAGACAGAATCCTTAGTGCCAAAGTGAAGTGTCTGTGTTCTCAAGATCTTAACACTCCTGAAGAGAGATGTGGAATAAGTCTTCTGGAGATGTCAGTGAGACCACAAATAGCTTGAGAAGAATTAAGGAAAATTTAAAAATAATAGACTACAGGTGGCCTGTGGGAAGACCCCCAGCACACAAAGAATATGTGTTTGGCTTATACCAGGAAGCCTTGCAGCTGTGTTTTCAATATAAGCTGAAGTCTGGGATGTAACACGATTTAGTTAGATGGCATGTAAAATGGAATGATAGCAGTTATAGCATATAATTATATGATTAATTCAGCAAACCTAGCTGCATTAGATACTTTTTCCCCACTGCACTGTTAATTCTTCGTGAGAAATGTAAGTCTAAACTTACAGTACAATCTCTATATTATGGGAAAAGGGTCATTTGTAATAGAGGCAGGATCAAATACCAAAACAGAGTAAAATGACAGATAATTTCAATCTCTGATTCCTAATTTTCAAAAGTTAAGATCACTTGAAACAGCATTACAAAGGCTGAATATTATCCGTATATTTTGTACAAACTGTCATATTTGATTCCCGTCTTTAGGAACAACTAACACAAGCAAGGATTTAAAGTTTGGCAACTGTGTGCCCTGTATTCATCCCCACAGGCCCCAGAAGGATAATTCTTAAACCTACAAACTGTCTCGTGCAGACTCCTTTTTTTTTTTTTTGCCTGAAAGACTATCCAATTACTTAGTGCTGTGCTGGGAGTACCTGAGGAAATAGTAAAAGGAAATACAACTGAGAGCCACTGTGGTTTGACTCCTCTCCAGATACTTTGAAAATATTTTGGCAAAAACAAGATTTTAAGTAAAACTGTTTCCTTTGGTAACATACCGAGGAGTGCAGGTTTTACATTTTTGTACTTAGTGTGGAGGGCCAAAAAAAAAAACCAACCCCTTGTGTGAGAAGGTTGTACACGTGGTAGTAATATTGGTGGAGAAGAAAGAGAGAGCAAAGCAGAGGTGAAGCGGGTGGGGAATTTGAACAAGATGCAGAAAGAAGACAAGGAGACAACGTAATACAAATATCTATTTTCTACTGGCAAAACAAACTGCACAGTGCTGCAAGAAGGAAAATACCTTTGGGTACTTTAGACTTCTAATGAGTACCGGTGTGATGATTTGTTCGTCAAGGGATGACTGTGATGAAAGAGAAGAAAACTATGATTTCTTTTACCTTGTTTGGTCATCCAGTGGTGTTAATGAGGGAGTTCTTGAACTGACAAGTACCAGTTGGATTTCCTTACCCTAAGGAGATTCCTTAGGGTACTTACTACCTTTTCTCTCTGAAGTTTTTATTAAGAATCAAAAGAAGTGCCATGAAAAGCTTTCTAAATGGACTGTCCATACTGAGTTCTATAAAGCCAAGCCCATCCCAGGCCACATCCAGAGCCCCGTGGGCAGCAGGGGAGGGAGAGGATTCTGCCCCTCTGCTCTGCTCTGCTGAGACACACCTGGAGCACTGCATCCAGCTCTGGGGTCCCAGCACAGGAAGGACAGGGACCTGCTGGAGCCAGTCCAGAGCAGGCCACCAGTGTGATGGAGCACCTCTGCTGTGAAGAAAGGTTGATAGCATTGGGATTGTTTAGCCTGGAGAAGAGAAGGCTTTGGGGTGACCCACTTGTGGCATTCCAGTACCTGAGGGGAGCCTGCAAGAATGATGGAGAGGGAATATTTGCAAGAGCATATTGTGACAGGATGAGGGGGAATGGCTTCAAACTGAAAGAGAGTAAATTTAGATTAGGTATTAGGAAGAAATTCTTTACCGTGAGGGTGATGAGGCACTGGCACAGGTTGCCCAGAGAAGCTGAGGATTTCCCCTCACTGGCAGTGTCCAAGGCCAGGCTGGATGGGACTCCAAGCAACCTGGTCTAGTGAAATGTGTCCCTGCCCGTGAATGAGCTTTCCAACCCATAATTATGAGATCTGTGAATATTTAAATTAATTAAACAAAACATTAGTACCTTTGCCCTTCAGGACTGATTTCTTTCTATAGAAGATCTTTGTGTTTGTTTGGCTGCCACTGGTTACAACATGCCCAAATCCCAAGTCTCTTACCCTTGTTTCCATGCTGTCCTGCTCTGTACACATCACTCACAAGTGGCATAACAATTGGCATTCAAGAGAACAGTGCTAAGTCATTCTCATTATTCACCATAAACAAATTAGCCGCATAAGCATAATGTAGATGCTTCTCTTCAGCTGTTCATTTCCAAATACAAAAAATTATAACTTCTTATCACAGCCTTCAGCAGATATATATTTATGTGTTTCTTGCAATTTTTGTTCAACTTGTGAGAGTGTTTTTTTAAGGCTGAATTACTGTTTTTTCCTGTACAAATGTTCACCTTGTCACAACAGGTCAAATTCTTTCTGCTTTCGATGGAAATGCAGTGGGTTAATGCCTTTTCACATCACAGCTTTTCCTCAGAAGAATAGTTTTTTTCCCCTAAAGACACTTATTACTGGGAAGGACTCAAGGAAGCCATTCTTTAAAAATAGCTGTAGGATGAAAGTCAGCTTGACTGGGATTACACAGGTGCTGACTTACACTTTTGTCAGCTGTAGTGATGTGGAAGTATTGTATTGTAAGTTACCAAGCATATAAGGTGTAAACTTTGAAGTTTTCAGAAAACAAGGCTGCAAATCAAAAAGAAAGAAGGAAGAAGCTGTAAGTAATGAGCACGTGGAGATGGTGAGGATTGGACAGAATTGAATTCTTTTGGGAAGCAAGTCTCTGGAGAGGTTGTGTTATGCAAGAGGCAGAAGGAGCACACTGGTACAAGGCTTTAAAGAACTGTAATGGAGCTGAGTTTTGATACCTGAAAGGGAAGGCAAATGGACCTATTCATTTAATGAATGCATTTGAAATCATAGATGTGATTTCCAGTTAAACAAAGAGTTTGGGTTGATTCTTACTTAGCTGAACCAGTCAGAACTAATATGAAATTAAATCTGAGGTGCTTTTCAGGGGGAGAAAAATGAAACAATGCATAATGTCCAGTAACTGGCAACTTGCCTCTTTCCTGTACCATGCTAAATCATTTTTCTCAGATGCTGAGCTTCATTGTTCTTTGTACCTTGTTGAATTCTTAAGTTATTACACACTGAAATCTAGTATGTTTAACCATATCTGTGTAGGCTACTTCTAACAGTTCCTTAATATGTTTATAAACAAATCTTTCTGCTATTTGACCCTCTTCAGCTTAAGTGCCTATTTTTTTCGTTTATAATTTGTTCACTTGGGAAATCTGAACATGCTCTTAGAGACAAACTGTGTTGGAGGGGATATTAACCTCACATAAGTGACAGTAGAGCAACATCTACTGGAGCCATGTCCTGGAGTGCAGTCCAGACTTTTCCTTTGGTAATCAATGGAAAGAAGGTTTTTGATGTAACTATTCTTTGAAGGCTACCTTAAGTGAAATGGTATGAACAACTTTTCTAGGTGTTTAAAATTGAAATCCCTCTTTATACAGCTGTCTTTCATGAAAAAGTTACAAAATAGCCTCAAACGTTTGAGCTGCTGTTCTGTTTTCTGTTTCTGAGACACTTGGACTTGGACTGAGACCAGCTGATTTTGTCAACAAGTACTTGAAGAAAAAAATGTGCCCATTTGGTAGAGCAGCTCAGGGAATAGCACTAGTTCAAACAGAGAAGAGTTAATGTGTGAGAAAACACTGTGTTTTCAAAAATCCAGTACATGTGGGTCAGTTGTTCCATAAATGATGAGTGTGTTCCATTAAAGTGTTATGCCAGGAAGCTTTAATTTCTACACCTAATTCTTTCATGATCTGAAGCCAGTTTTTAAAATGTTCATGTAGTGTCTTTAAAAACAAAGCTTTGATGGAGAAATTCCCTGGATTATTTCTGTAGTGATCTGTTCTAGTGGTTTGCAGCAGGCTGTGGAGAACTGAGGGAATTCTTCCTGGAATTCCTTGAAGATATGGTTTTTTAGTCATCTGTGTGACTAATCTGAAATGAAATGAGACTTGTAGCTCTTGTTGTTGTAGTTTAGATTAACTGTCTCTTTGGGATTGTCCTAGAGGTACTTAGAGTTATCATTTAGAGCAATGGTCTGTGTCTCCACTGAGGCTTCAGGTTGTGCTGGGGACTGGGCTCCTTCTCCACAGTGGCACTAAACTTTGAAACTGGGGTTCATGTCCTCACTGATGTTGGATCACCGTGGTCATGGCACACAGTAAGTTATCCTCAGCTCACTACCACGCAGGGCATTCACTAGAACTGTTTCTCCAAGTTACGGCAAATTTACTGTCATGACTTTTATTTTCTTTCTATCATTACCTTTTTTTCTTCCCTCTTTGTTTTTGTCCCTTGCCTTTTTTATAAAAAAGATAAGCTATTTGGCCCATAATTCACCTCTGTATATACAAACTTACATCTATGGAGCTCTAGGTTTACCTTCAGCATTCTGGCAAATACCCTCATCTGATGGAAACTTCAGCTTCAGCTCCTGCAGGCTGGCAGGTGTCCTACCAGAGGAAAGAGCTGAACTCACATTCACTCACATGCATCTAAGACATCTTTCTAGCCCCCTAGAACGAGGAAGTAGAGCAATGTATTAGATCCTGTACTATCCCCTCTTTCTGCTTATTTTTTGCTTATCTTCACTGCTTACTTCTCTTTTTCTTGTGTTCATCTCTAGAATTCCCTGCCCCCTGAGCTCTCCCAGTCACTGTCATGTGAGGAATGACAGAAATGAAACAACTCAGAGAAGGTCATGATCCCTTTGCAGCCCTCCTATGGTGCACCTGCATCTCTGACAGTGTTGGGTCACTATCAGTCACATCTTTTCGAACCTGGAGCATTCCACGATTCTATGATTCCAGCTATGTGGCCCTCAACAAAAGAGAGGTGTTGACCTGCTAGAATTGTGTCCAGAGGAGGGCCACAAAGATGATCCAGGCACTGGAGCAACTCTTCTAATGAAGACAGGCTGAGAGAGCTGAAGTAAAAAGAAGGCTCCAGGGAAACCTCACTGTGGCCATCCAGTTCTTAGAGGAGACTGATAAAAAAGAGGGAGAGTGAATTTTTACATAAGCAGATAGTGACAGGACAAAGGGGAACAATTTTAAACTAAAGGAGTGGGAGTTGTTTAGATTAGATGTTAGAAAAAAGTATTTCTGCTATTGGTTAGTAGCAGCTTTTATTTCAGGAAATTTTGTTAAGGGTAATTAGCACTAGAGGGAAAGATATTGGCATTCTGGTCATAATTCTGATACCATGTTTTTCTTTGAATGAGGAAAGTGCATTGAGATTTTGTGAATTCAACTCTGTTTTTCCTTATATTGATAGTTGTGGTGTGATTCTGATTAATTAGTACTTAATCTAGTACGTTAGTTCATAAACACTATGTAGAAGATGAATAAATACTGAGACGAAGATGCACTAACTAATGTTGAATTAATTGCTGTAGTTTGTCTCTTAAAAAAAAAGTCGTGTTTTACATTTTAAAATAATCTAGACAAACCAGATTTTCTGAATTTCTTTCAGAATCACTTGGATGTAGACACATTAGCAATGAAAAATGCTAGGCATCCTTTCACAGCACAGTGTTCAAGTGGGGATTTTTTATCAGAGGAAAGACAGAGGGAGAAGCTGACACAGAGACATCTGCCGGTAACTCAGGAGAGCAGTACCAAATATTTGGGCTTCGGAGCTGAGCCTTTCCGTCCTGAGTAATGTATTTGATTTGACTTGGTGGTGCTCTTACCTCCCTGTGCAAGAAGCATAGGTCTTAAATCAGTAAAAATTTATATGAAAATGGAAATATTCTTCGCTCCAACACTGGATAACTTTTGTCTCCCTTTCAAAATAACAAAAGAAAAACAGATTTTGTTACACATGTTTAATGTAGGAATATGTGAGTAATTTCAAAACAAAAGTGAGAACAGTCCTAAAGTTAAGGAATCATTTTCACAGTCATGCTTATCGACCAAGTTCTAATTATATCAAGAAACAAGCTGGAATCTCTTGCAATCTTCAGAGCACAGACATGAAGTAGTGAATGGTTCAAGCACCTTCTCCTTGATACATAACACGTCACTGCTACGACGAGTTTTATGAAAAAGGATATGCCATTTATGAAAAAAAAAAGTTATTTTTTGTGAATGTTAATGAGTAGCAGAAAATGGAGGCTGGTAAATGAGTTAATGGGCTGTGTGGCTATGAAACAGTAATGCTGTCATGGCTTGAAACTTATTTGCTCTGACTCAGGCTGAAAAGGAAGTTCTTCAGACTAGGTACAGATTTATTTTAGGGGGTGGCACCTTGGTTAATCTGAGTCATGTTCAGTCTGTGGCTGGATAGAGTCTCTCTTGTTACGAAAAAACCCTGATTTTTGTCTTGATGAAATAATATTAATTTGGATTTCCCATTTTTACAGCAGAGGAAAACAAAAATTAAGCTGACCGGTGGGACACTCTGTCCAGTATCCTTAATGTGCACTGAGTGTCTGGAAGACACTTCTGCTCCCACCACCACTCCCTGTCCTATTTGCTCTTCACCTTAATTAAAGTCCAAATGGGAGATGTAGTGCTACCTCTATGATGTGCACAGGAATTAGGACACACACTAACATGTCCGAGAGTCTTGCTTTACTGATTTACTCCATTATTTTTATTCTCTATCTACTTTCAATCATGATAATCTCCAGCCAAGTCAAGAGATAATGCAAATCAAAGCATCACACGTGGTAGACAAAATAGCCAGCATTGTTAAAAGTGACTTTAAAGACACAGCTGAAGAAATAGAAGAAAATCTATAGTTGATCTACAAAGAAAGGCCCCTCCTTCTAGCATCTGGCTGGCTGGTACCCTTCCAGCTAGCTGGTATTTAGAGTTTCAGGCTGTGCACATGCATTCCCTCTTCTTATTATGGAATATGCTCATGGTTCCAGCTGGTCTTGCAGTTTACTACCTCTACAAATGCCTAATCTTTCTCCCTAAAATTCATTCTGTTCCCTCTGTAAGTAGGAGATAGTGTGTCCAATATCCTAAAGGTGTCTTTCACTGTAACATATGTTCTGTATTTGTGTATTAGAAATGTGCATCATGCAGTTGTTTAAAAAGGGCAATTATGAACTGTACTAACTCCCAAATCATGGGTCTTATTAACCAAAATTACAATAGCCAAACTCCTCACCTCCACAGTAAATCAAGTTTTATGCTTATGTACGATCACCCAAAATCCACATCTCCACTTCCTTTACAAGAGCTCTTTCTCCCAGCAGTACCTAAAAGCCTGAAGTGCTTTTTAAACATATGTCTACAGAGGCTGAGGTTGGTACTTCACCTGCTGGATTCAGAGAAAATTAAGGTCTCTGAAGAAACATTTTTTAAAAGGTTAGTGAATATTCTGCCATATGAGCACTACAGAAAAATCTACACCCTCACCTCTGTTTTTTTGAAGAGTTATTTTAAATCTCATAGATAAATTCTATTGCCAAAATTTGTAAGAAAATGTTTTAACTGTTTTTGTTTTCCAGACTCAGTATACAAGTGCCACAACTTTTTCTCTGACATGTTATAAATTTAAACTATTATTTACTTATTAGATTTTTATCCTCTCATCTTTATCTATGTATCATTTTTCAAGGAACAATAACTCAGAGCATTAGCTTAATGAAACATTTCCTATTTCAATTCGGAGATGGCTTGTAAATAGGGATAAACTGTGTAAGAATTGCCATACTGTCATGGCTGGAACAGAAAGCAGCAGTGAATTAGGAGGAATTTCTTCACAGAAAGGGTGATTAGATACTGGAATGGGTTACCGAGGAAGGTGGTGGAGTCGCCATCCTTGGAGGTGTTTAAGGAAAGACTGGACATGCCATAGTCTGATTGAGATGGTGGTGTTCAGTCACAGGTTGGACTCAATGACCTCAGAAGTCTTTTCCAACCTCATCTATTCTGTGATGCAAATGTTTGTGATGGGAGTGCAAGAATAGTCTGCATAGACTGATCTTCCCTGAAGACTACTCTGTGCTTTTAGAAATTGGTGGCTAAGGAGTTCCTGAGTTAAATACTGTATCAATGGAGTTACCTGCTATTAATTTATCTGCTATATATTTCTTCATACCTTAATTGACACAGTATTCTGACCTTCACAGGAAAGTTCCTCTTTCTTCCCCTTCTCAGGGACTGAGTTGAGGCTGACTAGCCTGTAGTTCTCCAGATTCTCCACATTGCCCTTCTTGAAGGAGTGGTATTTTCTTTTCTTCTATGTCTCAAGAACCTTCCCAGATGACCATGACTTTTGAAAAACTGTTGAGAGTGGCCTTACAATGACATTGACCAGCTGAGAAACTCAGTGAAGTTAGAGAGGACTTCACCTGCCAGAGGTGTGCGGATGAGAACCTGATGAATGTGTTCTGGCAGCAGAATTTTGGAAGGTTGGAAAGGTTGTGTAATTCTGGATACGGTTCAAAAGCATGGCTGATACCAGTCCTTTGGAAAGCCCCCCAGGGAAACATGGTTCAACTGCTGTAAATACTGCTTCTATCTCCCTCCTTCTAACTTACCTAATTTTTTTGCAACAGATGACAGAGAAACTCTGTGGGTCAAATGGAAAGCTTTTTGGTGAGGAAAGGTACAACTGGAATTCAGGATGCTCAGGCATGGTCAGCCAACCATTTCATTCCTTCTTGGAGGCTTTCCAGAAGTTACTGGGCTTCATACATACAATACCCAGCCATGTGAGCGTTTCTAGCAGAACTAAATCTGGTTTACTTTGTGATGGCAAGGGCAAGGAGTGTTTACACTGCTTTGTCTAAACATGAGAGTTATGGGAGAATGACATCTCAGGGCAGGGCTGACCTTTCACAACTGAACCGCGTGACCAACCAACTCCTGAGCCCTCATTCTCTCAGAATGTAATGTAAGAAATGCTGTTTCACAAGCTTTTGCACAATATTGTTAAATATAGAGTGACTGGAAATATTGTACTTCCTTTGCCATCACCAAGAAATAACAATGTCAGAAAAAGGAGGGAGAAGCTTCAGAAATCAGAGCCTGGGGCTTTTTCTATGGAGGTGGAAAACTTCTACTACACGACAGCATTATTCCATTGAGTGGTTTTGTTGCACTGTCACAAATTACAGCTGAACTGTGCAGATCTTCTCTGAAGGCATCTGTGATCTCTGAGCAAAATTTGCCCTTTCCATGCTGATTTGTGACTTAGAGTAAACTACAGACTTACTGTGCAATCACACGATATTAATGCTTTGACCTTTTTTCTTTTTTCTTTCCTTCAACAGCTGCTGACTGTTTTTTGTTTTCATATTAATTGTAACACTTCTGATGTGAGGCTCCAGGCTTGCTCAGAGATGTACTGAGAAAACAAACTCATTTTAATGCTATATATCTACTTATATAGACATATTCTGTAGCAAGACTGAATAACAGATGTTTTTTAAAGCCACTGGAGGCTGATCTTCTACTTTCTTTTTTATGGCTTCAAACTTAATTTTAAAAATAGAATTAATGAGTCTTAAAGCATGAATTTAACAAAAACCAAATTCAGATGAAAGGGAAGTGCCTTTCAAGATTTTTCAGTTTGCAAACCAACCTGATTCAGTCTGAGGCTGTATACTGAAATGGATACACTCTGGCCTTATTTTCTTCTCAGTAGTTTCTCTCTCAGCCTATTTGTTTTTCTTCTCTTCCAGATAGGAGGAAGACAAAAATGAGGAGATTATTGCATGGCAGCAGGGCAATCCAAGACTGGCCATCCAGCTCTTCGTGACCTGGAGTTTCTCCATTAGCATCAGATGATGCTGGGCATGCTCTTGATTACTTATTAGGGAAGCAGCCCAGCAGCTGTGCAAGACCCTGCATCCCTGAACAGAAGATCAGACACTTTCTCTGTTCTCTTGCAGGTTAGAGAGCTACTGTGTTTTTTCAGCACAGTCTGTGCAGTTGATTTATATTTATACAGCACTGGTTCTAATACTGATATCACTTTAATCGTCAGTTAATTTTTCTGTGTACTTATACTATATGAGACAAGATTGATTTATTCATGTTAATCTAAGAGTAAACCATGACCCGTTTTATTTGCAGCGTGGTTAACGATGGTATTCATGGCAGCTCCTCTGAATATTTTTGATGAGGTCTTTAAGTATGTGTAATCCCGAAAACACATTCCCATTCAGTAGGTCTCATGTAAGACGTTAAGCCCAACAGGGCAAACAGCTCCTAGAAAAATTCCATAAACATTAAGCGTATTTATGCCATAGCATTAAGCTTGGTCAATTTGAACCTTACTGTATTGTGGTATAAGAGGCATCTTGTTTGCTTTTATTTACCTTCTCACTAGTAAATGTATTTTGGTTAACCACAATGGCAAGCCTAGGCAAGACGTTTGTGTCAACAGATCCTTCTTCTCAACAAAGTAACATTCTTAGTTTCTAGGGCAGCAGGCTGGATTGTGAGTAATAAGGTTTTTATAAGTCTTGTTGTAAATCTGAAACCATAAACATGTCTACTTTTCTATTAAACCTGCTGCTGTGTTTGAGGCACAATAAGTTCTCTTTTAAATTTGATGGTAGCAAGCATGTTGGTTTTCCAGTTTTGATTGCTGTTGATTTAACATTTGCCAGCACCTCCTGCCAAGCTATTGACCTAAGTCATGGTCCCTGGTGATGTCATTAACAGTGCCTAGAATTTAGTAGTTGATGGTACCTGCTGGTAAGTAGAAAAAGGTTTCATACATCCCCTGTTTTGTTGCAGATGTGTTTGGGAACAGTAATAAGGAACTGTTTCTTTCCACAGCTGACCTCTAGTTGATTGTTTTTTGATAATAGATTTGACAAAGACTTGTGCCTGGTGAAGTTTTAATTGGGATACTTATTTGGTTTTTTATAATACAGGGTTTTAAATACAACGTGAACACTGCTAGCAGTGAAAATGATTTCTGAAACATCTCTTGCATTCTTCAGCCGCTGCAGGGTACTTCCCTCCTGCTGAGGACAACAGAGTTATTCCCATGAGCAAAGTCTATTCACATTGGCAAAATCAACAGGCCCAGTGCCCTTTCTGTATTCTATTCCTTTGGGATGTATTAGGAGCTGTATGGTGAATTATTTCTTCTGAATGCTTAAAATAGCTATGCCTCATTTATTGTGCTGTGGAGAATGCTACAAGATCACATCCTTGACTGTTTGGTGTGTTCCTGTCAGTGTCATAGCCTTCTGGAGGCTGCAGGAATCTGCTCAGCTGGAGCAGTGCTTAGGATCAAGGTCTCATATTGAAATGAAAGTCATATATGCACTTCCATATTCAAAGTTTACTGTAACAGTTAAATTAGAAACAGGAAGGAAGCATAATACTGCCTATGTTCCTCTATTATTTCTATCCTCATCTCAATGCCAATGGTTTAGGATGCAAATTTTGTGTTTATTTAAAGGCACCACCACGTGACACAGCAAACAGCATTTTGCTATTTCAACACATGTAAATGAAGGTTGGAACTCATCCAAGTTCCTTAATCTCTGTGGACAGCTGCAACTGCAAAACCAAAAATTACTGTGTCCCGGAGAGGCCTCATGTTTTCTTGAGTATTTTTCTAAAACTAAATCAAGGGGTAACACCTTCCATCTAAACCATGGTTAAGTGCCTCCATGGTGCTTGGAAAATATGTCTACACTCCCAAACTCCTGGGTATTTTTCCAGTTTCTCTATAATCAGTTTGCATAGTATTTCTCATGCATCAGGTTTCAGAGTTTCCCTAGACAGTCTGAATATGGCTTTATGACAATTTTAAGGTCTCACTTTCACACAAGACCTCTTCTTAAAAACACTTGCTGAAAACAGTAGAAGGCAAACTGGGAGAAATTATCCTTGGAAACAAGCAGGGCAAAACATTTCGAGAAGAATCCTGACTGAATGTACCATCTTCTTAAATTTTGAACTCCACTCTCCTAATAAATATGAATACTCAAAAGGTTTAATAAATGTATATGGTACATTCATATGCATACATAAATGTGTGTGCATACACACTATATGTGAATCTCACCTCTTGTTCTTTGGAATGTTCCTGAATCTTAATGTAAACTTGAGCTCTTTGTGGAGATCTGTTCCAAATGGCTTGGTAAGTTTCACCAAGGGAAGCTTCCCAGCAAGGGACATGAAAGGAGCATATTCTTGGTGATATTTATCTGCTTCTGACCATTTTGCAGGAACTGCAGGATTTTTGAGTGGCTTGGAAAGGTCCCTTGTTTGAAGGACACATGAGTTTCAGGCCTTTAACCTGAAGTTTAAAACAGGATTTAACAATAAAGCTCTCTGCTGTCACACCTGTGTCACATCCTTATCTTCTAGATAAGGAACCTGGGTGTTTTTGCTACACTGAAACCCTTTGGGACCAGACAGAGCTTTTCTGCCAAAATCTAATTCAAACCTGTTCCAAAATACAACATTTGTGTATTGAGGAGCTAATCCTGCAGAACCAAGGTCAGGAAACTCATCCGGATGGTCCTTCCTGCCTATTTATAAGTGAAGGACAGAGTGCTCATCTGCCCCAGCGCCAGCAGATTGGACTGCAAGATCTTCTCTGCTTCCAGGTTTGGAGAGGCAGCATTTCACAGATACAAATCAAAACCCACAGATACTAAAATACATTAATAAAGAATCATTAAAATCACATAAGAACAGAATAAAGGAAGTTTTGCAGTTGAAACTAATGCCCTTTCTCCCTCTTTAGATGTCTTTGTACTTTTCTTCTCTACTGCAGGCCTTAAAAGTGCCAAGGTGCTCTTCTAAGTATTCTTTTCCTTCAAGGGTAAGTGCATTCACGAGCTTTGAGACTCTTTAGGTGGCAATGTGTGACAACTGGGACGGCTTGGACCAGAAGTTAGGGGGCTCCAGTAAAACAGTATGTGGGAAGGAAAAGAAAGGAAATGCATGAAGAGAGGCTGAATGGCAAAAATAATTGTAATAGCCTTAATGAATAAGCGTAGCAAGAAGAAAGGGACATGCTGAAGCATGAAGCTGATTGAAGAAAATGGGCTAAGAGCAGAAAGCACAGCAAAATCAAAAAGACAAATTATGTCACAAAATCCTGACTGAATAGAAAGCACTCTTAAATTAACTTGTCAAACATGATAATAAATTGAATGGGTATTTGGGGTGGTATTTTACCTAAGGCAGCAAAATGCCAGGAGCGATTCTGATTCATGTGTTTGTGAGTCAATTCTTCATCAGATAGCTGCTAGAAAAGAACTATTTAACGTGAAAATGTATTTTTTTGCTGATCTAAACAAATTGAAAACATTTTCATTTGTTTTTCATGAGCAACACAGATGTTGTTTGGCAACTTCCATACAAAACACCACAGATAAAAACCGTAACAGCACAGCGGAAATGGATGAAGTCTATTTTTTTAGCAGAACGAAAGATCTCCAAAATTTTTATACGCTTTTTGCCAGGGAATGAAAGAGATTAAATGAGTTTGGGGTCTCTGTGTTTGTGTAGTTTCATCCATCTCACATGGAAACAAAAGAAAAACTGCTGGAGGTTTCTCCCTTATACTGGAAAATCTGGTAGGCAGGATATTACATTCTTTTAAATCCACTGAGCAGTTTAAATTTATTTAGTTGTACTGCACATGTACTTTCTGCAGATGTAAACCAGCAACAGAAAGGCTAATATTGGAGTTTGCAATGAATGTATAACCTGCACAGAAACTTCCAATTTTTGATAGCTGGATGCTGTAATCCTTACACCAAACCCTTTGTCTCCACAACGATTTGGACAGTTTACATTTATAAACCACGCTGTTTGTCCACCCAGAGCACAAACTGGATGTCATGAGCCACAAATTGATTTTGGAGTGAAATTGCCTCTAATTCCTGACTCTGCTCCCTGGCCTACATACATGTACTCTCAATAAACCTGCCGCTGATAACGTGGCAGTAAGACCAAAGACTATTGCTGCATTACATGGTTGAGGGCCAGCCCTTTCTCAAGCACCGTCACTGGAGACTATTTCATTAGCCATAACTATATCCTCTTAGTATCTCACTGAATAATTCATATGATTTTTCAGCCTCTTTGGCATCTAAGTTTTTGAATACTGTGCTAACAGACAATTAATGTCTCCCTTTAGATATCTCATAGCCAAGCTATGTATATATTTAGCTGCTTTATCTTTCCTCATAAATCCTGTCATTTCATAATTGTTTTGTTGCTATCTGAGTCTGTTCCAGTTTGGCACAATCATCCTTATAGTAAGTTGCTCAAAACCAAAAGTATTTTTAGTAATGGTCTCATCAGAACCCTACAGACAGGGTTATACAGCCTCTCTTCCCCATGACCTAATGCCCCATAGCTTGTAAATAAGCTTTTCTTGCTACCACATTGTACTGAAAAGTTGTATTAAATATCTGATCTCTGTCTCTTTCAGGATCTTTTTTCCATGGTAACTCTCTTTCTTTTTTCTACACGTTTCTCCTTTTGTCCTCATTTGGCAGTAAGTCACTCCCCAGAAATGCCTGCACTGTATGTTTCTAGTTATAATAGCAGAATGATGGCTTATGATACTAGTAAAAGATTTGAGAATTCTGTGTTTACTTTCCAGCAATGTGGAAAATAAGGCAATATAACTCTTTGTGACTAAACGGTGCTGTGAGCCTAAGTGCATTTCACCTGTGCAAAACACCTACATGTGCTGATATTGAGGCTGTTTAAATGCTATAAAGAAAAGTCATGCTTTGTTGTTATGTTTTCAATTTCAGTAAATATTTGAGTAGTATTTCCTGTCCTTTGCAGTATTTACTGCTCTCTATTTATGTGAGATTTCATAAAATCTACTTGCATGTATCAGCCAAATATCTGCCTAAGTTTAGCCACACTCTAGACAGGTTGATACTCAAAACAAAAGGTATGTTGACAAAAGAAGAGAAATCCCCAAATGTCTATATAGTGTCAACAACTCAACAACTCTTTTACCTCAGTCTCCAGCAAAAGCTCCAGCCAAACTGCCTGAGAAGGTGAAGGCAGGGACAGGGAGAATGAAGAACCATCTGCTGTAGGAGAAGATGAGATTCAAGAACATCTGAGGAACCTGAAGATGCACAAGTCCCTGGGGCCTGATGAGATGCATCCATGGGTCCTAAATTGATTAATTAAGTGGCTATCCATTGTATTTCAAAAGCCATGGAAGATCCCACTGACTGGGAAAGGGGAATCATAACCCCCATTTTTGAAAAGGGAAATAAGGAAAACTTGGGGAATTGCAAGCAGGTTAGTCTCACCTCGGTGACTGGAAACATCAGGGAGAGATCCTCCTGGAAACTCTGCTAAGGCACATGGAAAATACAGAATTGACTGGTGACAGCCAGCAAGGCTTGACTAAGAGGAAATTGTGACCTTCTACAACAGGGATAAAGTGCTGGTGGATAAGGGAAGAGTGACATCCTCTACCTGGAGTTGTGCAAAGCATTTGACACTGTCTCCCACAACATCCTTGTCTCTAAACTGGAGAGACATGAATTTGGTGGATGGACCATTCGGTGGATAAGGAATTGGCAGGATCAACAGCTCAATATCCAAAGGGAGACCAGTGACAAGTGGTGTCCCTCAGGGGTCAGTGTTGGGACCAGCAATGTTCAACATCTTTGCTGGTGACATGGACGGTGGGATTGAGAGCACCCTCAGCAAGTTCACTGATGGCACCAAGCTGTGTGGTACAGGCAACCCTCTGGAGGGCAGGGATGCCATCCAGAGGGACCTGGACAGGCTGGAGAGGTGGGACTGTGAGAACCTTGTGAGGTTCAACAAGGCCAAGTGCAAGGTCCTGCACCTGGACTGGGGCAATGCCAAGCACAAGCACAGGCTGGGTGGAGAATGAATGGACGGCAGCCCTGCCCAGAAGGACTTGGGGGTGCTGGGGGGTGAGAGGCTGCACATGCCCCGGCCATGGCACTCACAGCCCAGAGAGCCAAACGTGTCCTGGGCTGCATCCAGAGCCCCGTGGGCAGCAGGGGAGGGAGGGGATTCTGCCCCTCTGCTCTGCTCTGCTGAGACCCACCTGGAGCACTGCATCCAGCTCTGGGGTCCCAGCACGGGAAGGACAGGGACCTGCTGGAGCCAGTCCAGAGGAGGACTGTGAAAGTGATCAAAGGGATGGAGCATCTCTCCTGTGAAGACAGGCTGAGAGAGCTGGGGCTGTTCAGCTGGGAGAAGGGAAGGCTCCCAGGAGACTTTATAGCAGCTCCCAGCATCTAAAGGAACTACAAGAGGTCTGGAGAGGGACTTTACATATGGGCATGTAGTGATAGAAAAAGTGATATGGCTTCAAAATTAAAGAGGGCAGGTTTAGATGAGGTACATGGAAGAAATTCTTTACTGTGAGGTGGTAAGGAATTGGAACAAGTTGCCCAGAGAAGTTGTGGATGCTCCATCTCTGGAAGTGTCCAAGGTCGGGCTGGATGGGGCTTTGAGCAATGTGGTATAGTGGAAGGTGTCCCTGCCCATGGCAGGGGCTAGGAATGAGAAGATCCTTCCAACCCAAAGGTTCTATGATTCTGTGAGCTTGTAAGAAAAAAATTAAATAATGCATAAGTTATAATAAAATAATGAAAAGAAAGAATATTGATCTTTAGTAAGTGCTTCCTTTTCCAGTATTGAACATTAGTCCTCCCCAAGGTGAATTTTGCTCCTGTGTGAAATGAAACCTGCAGATAGACATAGATGTTCTCAGGAAAATCACAGCAGTTCTCTGCACTGAGGAAGGACCCTGGGGGGTTTTGCCATTATAGCACCAGTTTTTCACCACAGAAAATTTTGCACTGATGTCTTCAGTAAATAACTCTTATTCTGTAAATCCATAAGTTTCGTCACCAGCATGTCAAGTACCTGCTGCAATGGTTACTTATGCAGGTATGAGATGTTTTGCCTGCTGTCAGGCTGGACAGTTCAGCCACAAACAAGCTGCTATGGGAGACCCAAGTGGCTTATTTGAATGTAAAATATCCCTGGTTTTGTTTACATCACCCACAATCAGCATCAGTTACTGTTTCTGGATTTGAACTTAAATGTTTTCTTTATCTATGTTCATGCTAGTAAAACAATATTCATGAGTGAAATGATTTATGTGCATCTTAATTATCTACCTCTTCCAGAAAGCAGGCTCTCGGGAACTGTAGGTAAATGTGAGTAAATGTGACGAAAAATTTACCTTAAGCCTAGGAGCAAAAAATGGGCACATTGACAGCTAAGTGTGCTTTGGGCCCCTAATCTCGTGAACCATAGACTTAATATTTTAACCCTCAAAATGGATCCTGTTGCACGACTTTCACAGTGACTTTTCAAAAATGCTGGACTTAATACACTCCGCACATCCAAAAAAGACATAAAACAAGCTTTGCTAAACTCCTTAGGATGTTGTGATATTTAACTTCTGCTCGTGCATGTGTTAAAGGAATGCCCTGAGGTCTCAAGTAATGAGATGAGTAATAATCTGTCTTTGTGTTGAAAATCAAGGGGAAAATCTCTATTGTAATCCTAGCAAATTTTTCTTTCATTATCTGTGGGCTTGCACTGAGAATGTCTCTGTAAGATCTTATGTCAAACCAAGGCTCACTGGCACAATGGCACGAGGCTTTAATTTGCTCAGAAGTTAAGCTGGCAACTGTCAAAGGAAGAGACTCTTACCTGTCTGAACCAATCCCTGTTTTTGACATGTGGCAGTAGCTGTTACTTCATTTGGAAATACTACAAATGCTGTGTTTTGTAACTGACAGCCTAATTACTGTCTAGTGATTAGTGCTTGGCATAATAGAGAGTCTCTTGGATCACTTTAGCCTGTAATGCTTTGCATGACCATTTCATAACTTAAGACCATAAAATGGAAAGCTAAATTAATTCACAGGCATGAATGGACCTGAAAGGCTTTACCTTGGCCACATTTTTCCAGCTGGTTATCCATTCCCAGTAACTCTCTCTTGTTAGAGCACATGCACATACTTTGGGAAACAAAAGTTCTATAACCACCACCACTAAAACTTGAATGTCTGTGCCTACAGTACATGACAGGTTTTAGGCAAAAACCTCCTTCTCCCCACTTAGCCTTAAAAAAGCATTTTTGTTTCAAATTGTGTAACTCCTGCAGCAGTCACAGATGTGCCAGGAGTGCAGCTTTGGCTGGGGTGGGTTTTCTTTGTCTCGGTTACAGGGACCCTGCCAATGTCTCGGCTCCACTGGCTGCCGGGGGCTGCTGTTCTCCCAGGGCAGCAGCACATCTCTCTCAGCTGGCTGTTCCAGCTGTTCCAGCTGTGCTCATGGCCTCGGATGTACAGGCCTCATGCTTCCAGCTGCTCCCACACCTCAGCACCGCTGGCTCGTGCAGGAGCAGGAGCAGATGCTGGTTGAGGAAGGGAGCAGCCAGAGAGGAACAGAGTGCCAGCTGCGTGAAGAGCCAGACTGTCAGATGTCTCAGTGGAGGCATGCTGGCAGAGACCATGGAGAGTTCAGAACTGAAAGGAAAGACAGGGGGGCCCACTAAAAAGAAGAGGACTACAAATCCCCTGGGATCAGTCAAGGTTAGATAATAGATTCTGTGGTGTTTTCTCATGGGATGACTGGTTTTGTCACCAAGAGCAATGATTTGTTGTCAGCTCTTCAGGATTGTGGTGCTCGGAGAAAGCCATGTCAAAAATCACTATGCAACTGATAGGCTCAACCCCAACACTTGTCCACAAAATATTTTCTCTCCAGGCTGTCCCAGCAAACTCAACAAGCCACATTTTCTTCAGGGTATCAGCTCAGAAGCACAAGATTGAAGAGCAAAAGGGACAGAATGACTGCTGAGAGCTGCTCATGAGGAAAGACTGCATGAGATTACGTCTGCAGTGACTACTGTTGTGCATTTCAGCAGTGAAAGCAAGGAATGTGTCAGAAACATTTTCTCCTATTTTCAGAATGTTGTGGTGATTCAAGTCTCCAGAAGCTGGAACACCAACCTAAAGACTGTCTCCTGGATAAACCCCTTGCAACACCATGATAATACCAACAACCCAAAAGAGAAACCATTGGCCCAGAAAACATTATTACCTTTCCTAGTTAATTAATAACACAATATTAATTATACCAGACACACCTATTTCATGAATGTGAAGAGCTCTTTGCAGCTGTGCAACCACTACGCATCCCAACCATGCAGTTTTGACAGTATTTACCCATTTAGGCACACAATTCCAGGGTAGCCTGATCAACACAGTTGAACCCCCCAGACAGGCAACAACAAACCTGGAGCTGAGCCATTAGCTTTTTATGAGCGTGTGCAAAGTAATTTATTTTTCAAACTTTCACTACCGGACTTTCAGGAAAAAAAAAAAAGGGGGGGGGCCACTTCTAACCTAAGAATTCTGTTCCCTGCGCATGTTTTTCCCTAAGAAGTCCAGTTAAAGGGAATTATCCTGCTTTTCTGCAAAATTATGAAGGAATCCTTGAGCCTTTTTGCTGCAGGAATTGGTCACCTTTTCACACAGCTCCAAGGACCTGCCAGCCTGAGCATCCGGAGGAGATGAGAGAACTGAGCATGTAAACATATCTACTGCTCTGTTGTGATTTTGCCTTTCTCAAATATTGCAAAATAGAAGCACCAACAAACAACTATCAGAACCTGAACCTTTACCCTAATTCTTTTTAGGCTGGACCGTTCTGAGATCTGTCTCTTGGGAGTGTTTATTTGTGGTGTAAAAGTGTCCCAGGCTGACAACACATCAAAAAGCAAACAAAGCAATAAAAGTTGGGCTATTTTTGTTTGTTTTGTTCACCATGCTTCATAAAGAGGGAACTAGCTGGCTAATGAGATTATATAAACCTATTATGTGAATCCCTACATAAATATAAAATCCCAGTTCAGTTTGCAGAGTGACTTGCAGGGAATTACAACATTATTGGATCATGATTATTTGGACAACTTTCCTCTCTTTTAGAGAACGCAAATAAATCATAGAGGAGTAGTGGATTCAAGCACAAATAATTAATGATAGCAGAAATCTGTCTCTCATCTTCCCTGGTTTTTCTTCAAGTTTGGGAACACGAAGAATACTCTGTGCAAAATATTCCTGTCCTGTATTTCCTGTAATCCACCACGGGCAAAAATTGCACCACCCAAGGCAGCCTGGGTTCCACAGCACTGAATTGGGATTCACTGGGATTCAAAACTGGAGTGGGTCTGTGTAAGTAGAGATGTTTTCAGATGCTGAGTGGACAAGGAACACATGTCTCGCCTATCGGAGGTAGGGAGAGAGTCAAAAGATGTACCCTGGCCACCATAGTGAAACCATGCACTGTCAGTCTTCTCAGGCTAAATTTCCCTCCTCTTTCCAACGCAAGATTCAGACAACCAAACAGAAAACTAAAAAGAAAGATCTATAGAAAATACTTCACAAAGTTATTCCAAAAATTCTTTAGCAAAGCCCTTGTTAATCTTTTGAAAATAAAGGGCACCTTCAAAAGGAATGGGAATCTGTTTCTGATGGGTCACACAGACTGGTATCATGGCAATTTTTGTACACAAGCTGCAGTGCAATTGATGGTAACTAATATGGAACACAGGCACAGCTCTCTACTACAACTTTTTCTCCAGCCTCCATACCAAGAAGTGTTTCACACATCGAGATCAGTGTTGCTTTTGATATCAGCAAGCGTTATCCAAATATAGTTACTTGCCTTTTAGCCATGACTCAATCAATAATCACTACAGACTGTCCTCTTCATATATCACAGCTTCTCCCACCTGATTTACCTTTTGGGGTGGGTGCAGGAGCTTAACATCCACCCTAAAAATAGATAAAATTTGAAACGTTTTTGAAACAGCTCATGCCATCTAGGCATCATCAATTTAGCAACTGAATGCCGGTGCATTTCAATATTTACCCCTACAACTATATGAGGTGGCCCCTAGAGAAGCAGAAAATTTGGAAAGTTTGATGGGGGTTTGTTGAGTTTTTTGGTTGGTTTGTTGTTGTTTTGTTTGTTTGTGGGGTTGGGGGGTCTGTTTGGGTTTTTTGCCTCTATTATTTAATATTATTTTGTAACAGAAGAAAACCCACATGTTTGAAATCCCACTTGAACATGTTCCTAAGATATAGAAAAGATGTGTCAGTGGTTTTCAAATAAACCAGCTGATGCAAACATTAAATAAGTCTTGTGCCCTGTGGGAGACTACTTAATTGAAATGCTCGAGAGCTGCTGGGAAGTGGCCAGTGCCTCTTTCTTAAAAAGCTGGATATTCATCACTCCTTCTCTATGTCCAGATACCATGAAGGTGGGAAAATCATGCATAGCCTGGATCCAGCAGGCAAATAAGGTCACTAAGGGCAGTCTTCTTCTTCATCCTTCAGGATCAAGGGATGGAAAGGGAAAGGCTCTGAACTTCAGGCTGCTGGCTTAGCTTGTATTAGCCAAAGAGCACTGCACACAGCCGTGCAGGGGACTGTGAAGAACTAATCAGCCTCTGTTTTCTAGATGACAAAACCAAAATCCACTGTAGCATAGATTGCTAATGGCACTAATTGTCGAGTTTACTGGCAACTTGTTAAAACATCAGGAATTAAGGGAATGTTCTGCCCTGCATTCTGAGCTTGGTAACACCAATGTGAGTTACATGAAAGCATAACTCTGTGCTCACAGCAGATCTTAATATCTTCACATTTGAAATAGCTATCATTTATATTAGTTTCTTACCATTACGGCTTTTGATCCAGTGATGGCTCAGCCACACTGATTTGAGGAAACTTGCACTCTCTTCATAGTTGTTATGTAGGTAAATATTGTGGTTCAAGTGCTAAAATGCACATAGTTGAAAAATAATTATCCATAATGTCAGCCAAGAAAAACTTGGCAAGCACTCTAATGCCATAGAGCTGGAAATAGTGCTCCCATAAAGCACCTTTATTTTCTTAAATAAGTAGGATTAGATAAAATATGTCAGTAAAAGACATCTTTCCAGTAAGAATTAGGTAAAATTATCTTTTTTTTTCCCTAAAACAAGGATTATTTTCTTCACATTTTGAACTGAATTAAACAATCAGTTTATCTTTCTTTTGTTTCTTCTGACTTTTCTCTCAAGGAATCATATTTTCAGGAGTAATATCCAAGAACACCTAGAGCAAATACAAAAAAGAATTTAAGGAAAATTAATTCCTGTATATGGTGAATCAAGATTTGTCCCTTAACTGTTATTTTCTAGTTCCATTTAAATATAAGCAAACTCGGATTTAAAGTGTGTATAAATATTTATAATGGTTATATAAAAATAAGATAGGGATTTGATCACTCTGATACTAGTATTGAATATTTACTCTACTGTCCTCATTGAAAAATTCCCTTGGGTTCAAAAACATTTTGAATTAGAATAGTTTCACAATTTTGGAATGATTTTCAATGGATGCATTCCTGGAAATAGCAGTCTGTGAACAACAAACTGTAAAATACAAAATAAAATAATAAGATTCAGCTAGTGATTTGTTCACTGCAATTCTTTCTCCTTTATTCTAATATCTAAAATTCAAACATTTTACTCTAAGGATTAAATGACCACTTGTTGTAAAGTGACACAGCAATTTATCGAGATGTAAAGAGTAAAGTTGTAGACCTTTCAGATGAAAAACATTCAGCATTTGCCTTTCTGTCCTGATAGCCGTGTTGAAAGTGATTCAGAGATTTCCCAATGTCACATGCAAAAATTTTATATGGAATTTTCTTTACTGTACCTTAATGAAGTGTTTTGTTCCTTGTACACTGTAAAACAAATATGATTAATTCCTAGGTAAACTTAACTAAATAAATATGTTTTTGTACTTCATGGAAGAAAGGGATTACTTTATCACTATCAAAAGCAAAGTGTCTCCAGTTTGTTATCAGTGCACAGTGAATGTTTGCCTTAAGATGAACTTAAATATCAGGAACCTTACAAATGAGGAAATAAAAACCAGACACCGATAAAAATGTGCTGAAAGTGTTCCTTTTGTCAAATGCAATGAAGGTGCACCATGCCTTGTGCTCTGCTTCTCTCTGGGGCTGGACAGGATTACTCCATTTACAGTTTGTTCTTTTTTAAATTTGTGGGACTCACTGGAGGCCTGGGAAGACTCAAGAGCTCTGGCGACAGACACTGGAGGTCTGTTATCTTTAAATGAAGTGTTTTCGGGCCATTCCAACCAGAATTTTTGTCTTTTGGTTAAGCTCAGAGGAGATCCATCTGGTGTTCTGGCAGCACAAATCTCCTATTATTGCCTCCTCCATGTGCTGCAACACTGGCTTAGATAGTGCACCTGTAGGATTGAGAGGGAATTTCCCTCATCCCACCCCACCCCACTCATTTGCTTTCAAACTTGACCTAGCTTGTTCTGTTGGGGTTGCCAAAGAAAGGCTTAAGTCATGGTAGTGGTATTTTTTATCTTTGTGCAACCAAGAATAAAACTGAAGCTACTAATTAGTTCTATATGCAGCCTGGAACAGTCACTAAATTTTGACAGGCTTTGTCCCTTCCAGTTCAACTCAGTGATCTAAAGCCAAACAGTTATGTTTCTCAATACTAATTCCATCATCCCAGGAAAAGTAGTTTTCTCCAGCTGTTTTACTGGGAAATAACAAAACACAGTGGAAAAACAAGAAAACAATGGGATTTTTTTCCTTTCAGTTTAAAGTAAGTGCTCTGAAAGAGTTAAACCAAAAATCTGACATAAGAATTTGTTAACCAGCTTCTCAGTTGTGTATGTTTGCTCTGGAAATTTCATGGGTTTCTACCGATCAACGGCTGTGTAGGCTAAATGGATCCCAAATGCATTTCTGGAGCCTGAGCTTCTTTCCTTGGTGCTTTTGCAAGTTACACACTCAGACTGTTCGTCCCACACCCTCCCTACATCCTAATTCTGTTTGTTTGCTCTCCTCTGTTTTTAATACAGTTGGAACATCATCTCCTGAACCTTCTTCTAAGGAGTACCAAAAAGAAAAAAAAATAATTTAAACTCTCAATGACTCTTTTCAGTTTTCTGCTGAATTTAGGGTAGTTCACAATACAAAACTTCAAAATTCAATTAAATTTCATTAAAATAAAACTATAAAAAACCTGCTACAACCTGAAGTCTTTCTCGTGAGAAGCAGTAGTGTGTTGCCCTAATTTTGACAGCATAAATCAGAACAGATCAATGAAGAGGAGTTACCTGTCACTGACCCATGTGACCAGAGAGAGAATCAGCTCTTGCCCCTCACATCCTGAAGAGGATCACACCCAGCACAGGACAAGCTGAGGGAAAAGCCCTCCTGAGATGCAGGCTGCTGACAGATGCCATCAGGGCATGCAGGGATGTGCAGGGATGTGCAGGGAGCTGCAGGGAAGTGCAGGGAGTTGCAGGGAGGTACAGGGATGTGCAAGGATACGCAGGGAAGTGCAGGGATGTGCAGGGAGGTGCAGGGAGGTGCAGGAAGGTGCAGGGAGGTGCAGGGAGGTGCAGGGATGTGCAAGGATATGCAGGGAAGTGCAGGGATGTGCAGGGATGTGTAGGGATGTGCGGGGAGGTGCAGGGACGTGCAGGGATGCGCTGGAAAGTGCAGAGAGGTGCAGAGATGTGCAAGGATACACAGGGAAGTGCAGGGAGGTGCAGGGAGGTGCAGGGAAGTGCAGGGAGGTGCAGGGAGGTGCGGGGAGGTGCAGGGAGGTGAAGGGATGTGCAGGGAGGTGCAGGGAAGT
>VWZT01010037.1:55837-78114 GCA_013397055.1 Pachycephala philippinensis
AGCGATGTGCAGGGAGGTGCAGGGAGGCGCAGGGAGGTGCGGGAAGGTGCGGGGAGGTGCAGGGAGCTGCGGGGAGCTGCAGGGAGCTGCAGGGATGATGCTCCTGACTGCTGACTGCCATCTCTCCAAAGCCTGTCCTGCCCCATGTGGATCGACCAGGCTGATGTGATTCTGTCTCATGAGCAACGGGAACTTGCTCTTTGGGAGCCTCCTCAATAACTTGGTTTCACATTCACTGGATGTGTTGAACTCCCAGGAACCTTTTTAAAAACTTAAGTATAATTGGAATCCCAGTAAATATGGATTATTTTTTAAATAGTTAACTTCTGTGAATGCAAATTCATGGTGGAGAAATGTGACTCCTTTGCTCCGGTGCCTATCAGATGACATGACCCTACACCTACATCTGTCATTCGATGCAACCAGGAAGAACAGGGTCATTCAGAGGGTTGCTTTCCTGGGGCAGAGTCTCCAGCTTTGAAAATAAACATCTCAGCTTTTTCTTGACATTTTGTTTTGATAGTGACTTGAATGCACTTTGGCATTTGTCTAGTAACAGGAGATAATTGCACCAGGGTGAGATGGTCTCAGAGGGCCCTTCTATTACACTTCTGGAGTTCCTGTTGGGAACAGTTGCTGCCTCTTGATCTTCTCAGTGATCTGCCATTCTGTGAAGTATCATGCAGCACAACAGATGCAAACAATCTACACTCACCGAAGAACTCAGTTGGAATAATATTTTCTTTTTGCAATTTCTTCTATCCATTAATCTTTTATATGGNAGTAAAGCTGATATGACATCTTAATCACCTTTTATTTTATTTCAAGTTATACATCCTACTGCTGCAATACAAAAGTAACCAAACTTACAAAAACACACCAAGCTAAGTCTATAGTTTCTGTATACACTCTTACAGTTTTTTGCACCATTAAATATGTCATAGAGACTTTGAACAAAACTCTACCATCTGTATTTATCATGCTGTTTGTCAGAACAGCAGCCTTATCATATAACTATTTTTTTAAAGGAGAGGTTGCTGGTCTATCACTCAACTCCTATCCTGTAGGCAGCTTTTTGTCTGGGTTTAGGTCTTTAATCTCTCAAACTATATGGATTTCCAGGAATTTAAACACTCACCAGTCTAAGTCTTAATGGATTTCAGGACTTTCCTGCCATTCCAATACATTAAGGAAGTGTCTCCAGGGAAAATGCTGTGTTTATGTTGTACTGTACTACCTCTTGAAGACTGCAGCACGTTCCCTATCCTGTCTTACTCTGATTATGTGGTCATGACCAGACCATCACCTAACCTCCACTTTGTTCTTCATTTCCTCTGTTTGGAAATTCACTCCATATGAGAGTGAGAAGAGAGACAGGGTCTGAATTCACTTCAGTGTCTGGCTGTTCCTGGGTCAGGCTGAAAAGGCAGATGTGCTATGTTTAGTTCTTTTCCTTGTCCTTCCATGGGATCCTAGCAAGACTCCTCAATGCCAACACTGCGAGGAAATCTTGACTCCCTCCTGATTTTGCTGATATGCTTTGAAAACAAGAAATGGAACAAAAGAATATACACCCTTAAGTAGGTGTCTATAATGCTCTACTGACAACATGATCTTTATTAACAGCTTGCTGCCTGGTTTAACATAACAAGCGTGCAATATGAGGTAGAGGTGTTCACAACTTTGGTAGGTGGGTTGGCACTGGTTTTTTGGAACCTGCAGGGGTGTAATGAGGTGACATATCCAAAGGCTTTATACTTAGGTTGGGTTTCCATATGGATTTTAAACATATTCAAACATCTTGAATAAATTGAGAGAGCAGCCTTCCTTGAGACATTTGGCACTTTAGATGCAATTAGAAACCAAAAGTGGAAAAGGCTCATTGAAATAGTTTTAAACTTCAAAAAACAGTGCACTTTGGAGGTAGTTGTAGGAATGGGGAAGGTTCAAGGATTATAGTAAATATAAAAACATTTCTTCATGTTACCATCCAGTTCAAACCTCTGTACACCAAATCCTTTCACCACTTTACCCAGCTTTGTTATCTTACTTCAAGCAGAACACCAAGAAGAGTTAGAAAACCAAGTTTTATTCATCTTGTCCTTTTTTTTTAATGTCAACATTAGGTTTTTGTGTACAGATGAATCAAAAGGCATTTATCTGCCAAGAACTGAGTCCAGAGTTCTGGATTTCTTCTGCAACAGCAGATAATTTTGCTCACACTTCAAGCATATGCTCTATTTTAAATATTAGTTTTTCATGCAGTAGAAATTCAGAGACATGTAGCTAGGTTCTGACAATACAAGCAAGGGTGTTGATTTGCAGTCATTTGATTTTAAAATCCAAGTATTCCGAACTTGCAACTGGCTCCTGTGTTTCTCACTGTCAAGCCCCAAATGAATGCACTCGACACCCTGTCTTTAGGGAAGTGGAGATGTGGATTTAAATTGTGTGTCTCAAGCCTGTTCCCAGAGTTAAATGGAATGTGCAAGTCTATCTATATTGGACTGAATCTGATCTCACACTGGGGCAGGTCTGAGGTAACTGTACTGAAGTCAGTGGAACAGACCCCAGCCTCGTAACTTCTGTACCATTGAATTTCACTTCAACAAAGTTGGTTTTGATATGCACTGACTGAATGAGCCTCATGTTAAAGACCTCATGTTAAAGTCATTGTTTTTCTTCTGACTTTAGTAAAAATCCCAATACAGCAATGAGATTTTTTTCTGCTAAAATTGCTGGTTAAATTTCTTTAAAATAAGCACATGAAAAGTTTTGTATAGTCTTTATAAAGAAGTGCATGCTGCTAGCTAAGAGAGAGGAGAAATATTTTGGGGCATTAAATTATTTTTTACAGTTCAATCATCTGGAAGATTTCCATATGTCCTATTTACACTCACTTCCTATTTAATGCAATACAGATTTTTTACATGCATCCACCTTGAAAGAAAATAACATATGGAGTAGCCTATGTAGTTATTTTTTTAAATGAAATGGCATGCTTTTGTTTTACAAAAGAATTTTAATGGGGAGAGGGCAAGACCCTGAAACCTGACAGTGTTTCATTAAATCAACTTCTTTTCCATTTCCACTGCCCAGCTCAAGCTGTGACATAGACCGAGAAAATGTAAAGGTTTCATGTGTTCCATCCAAATCAAAGATTTATCAATTCAGTAATCACAATGAATGAACATGAAGTTATAGAATCATAAAAAGGTTGGCAAAGACCTTTTGGGTCACTGAGTCCAACCACTAACCCAGCACTGCCAAGCCCATCACTAAACCATGTCCCTGATCGTCACATCCATGCGTCTTTTTAAAACCTCCGGGAATGGCGACTCCACCACTTCCACGGGCAGCCTGTTCCAATGTCTGACTACCCTTTGATTCACCCAGTGAACAAATTTTTCCAAATATCCAACCCAAACCTCTCCTGGCACAGCTTGAGGCTGTTTTTCTTGTCCTGTCAGTTGTAGCTTGAGAGAAGAGACTGATCTCCACCTGGCTACACCCTTCTGCCAGGGAGATGTAGGGAGCAGTAAGGTCCCCCCTGAGCTTCCTTTTCTCCAGGTTAAACACCCCCAGCTCCCTCAGTCACCCCTCATCAGACTTGTGCTCCAGACCCTTCCCCAATTCCATTGCCCTTCTCTGGACACACCCCAGCACCTCAATGCCTTTCTCACAGTGAGGGGCCCAAAACTGGACACAGGATGCAGCTTAAACAGAGCCAAGTAGAGTTGTGTTTGAAAACTTGGTATTCAAGCTTGAATATCCTGAAGTGCACTTTAATGGGCTCTGTGCTGGCCTTTAAAATGCAGGACACCTAAATTCCAGTCCAAAATTCTTCCTGATTATCAACTGCTACTCCTGTAACCTAGAATGATCTATAAATGTTGGGTTTCTGAGGAGGGTCCAGTCACCTTGATGGTTAAAATGTGCAGCAGCACATTTTTCTATTGAAGAAAAAAGGATTATTTTAGGGATTGTTGGAAGGGACAAGATAATGGATTTCTGAGCTTCTAAAATAAATTTGGACCCATTTTCTGCAGCAGTTAGACTATAAAATTCTACTGGATTGTATAAATCAGGATTTAGCCTACAGACTTCAGTCTACTTTATATTTAGGCCACTTGAGCTGACGGAACTATTGTGGACCCACATGATTAGAAATTTTAAAATGCAAGGAATGAAATATAGCTGGGTTTGTAAAACGGAATGTTACAAACAAATTAGCTCTATAAGTCTACCACCACATTCAAATCTGCTGGAAATAAGTGCAAGTGCAACTCCTGTGGAAATGCCTGGGTGGCACTCAGCGTGGTTCACAGGAAGCAAGCAGGGCAGGAAAAGAGAGACTCCTCTCTTACTGCTATCCTCAGGAAAGCCTGCATTTCCAGGCTTGGTGCCCCAGGCTATAATGGGGGCTGTCTGGAGATATACCAGTAGCCTTCTAAGATGGTTCACTATCAAGAAACTTGACAGAGTAACAGTCAGATTTCTGTGTTTTCTGGGGGCTTAGGGAGTGGGGGAAAGGGTGAGGTTTTGTGGGGGTGTGTTCAGCACCCTGTCTCTATTCATGTTAATCACTGCATCACCAAAAAGTGGTCCATTATTTGCTGCTGAATATTTAGGCAAGAAGACTGATTTTCACAAATGAGAGTGTTATGAAAGATCCCCACCAGTGCCCTGCTTCTACACTGGAACAACACCTATCTGCAAGCAAAATATGCTGAAATGCTTAAAAGTGAGAATAACTAACCATGAAAGGAGACTGTGATTCCATCAGATTTATCTCCAAGTGTTTTCTGTTGGATTTGCCATCCTGGACAAAGGCCAGACTAGAGGGAACACAGAAACAACCTTCAAACACACGGCTGTACTTTATGTAGCAAAGCAAACACATTTGCATTCCACTTACTCTTCCTTAAATAATAATGAAAATGTTTTTGTGTTCTTGACTGTTTGATTAGTGTTGAATAAAAGACCAATGCTGAGTAACTGCTGGGTCACCACTACTCTTGGCACATGTAACCCGTGGCTCAGAGGCAAGCCTTGTGCCTCTGACCCCCATAGCCCTCGGGGTCAGGCCAGGACAGACACCTGCACTGATCTGGGGGAAGGACAGCTGGCATCTGGAAGCAGGCAAACAATGTGGCCCTGGTACTACACATGCTTCACACCTTGCAAGGATGGACAAGACCCAAGCTGATTGATATACCTGGATTTGCACTGTGTTGAGCTGCACTGAGTGGGTTTATCGTCTCAGGTTCCAAATACATAATAATTCCCTAAACCTCCTTTTTGTTGTGTGGCGTAAATACAGCCTAGGTAGAATGCTAGTCTTGCATGTTTGGTGCATGCAGGAGAATGTATTTCTCTTCCAAGAGGGCTTCCCACATCTTTAATTTGTAAGCTTTTTTTCAAGGAAAAATCTTCTTCAAACTCATTAACTTGATGGTGGTTTTGCATCAAAATGCTGTTTTGAGCTAAGTCGGTAAGCCACTGACTGTAAACCACTCCAAGCTGAGTTGAAACTTTTGGAAGTACAGTTTCCTGACCTGAGTAAACCTGGCCTCAGTTAGAAGTGTGCAACAAAGTCCAAAGTAATTTGCTACCAAATGTTTCGTGTGAGGCTTAATATTCCATATTCATATCCTTAACAACCAGCTAACCACTATTTGTTGTTTGTGTGGTTGCACCAGTGAAGACGTACTAAAGCACGAACACAAACTTCATTTATCTGGACACTGCTATCTGCTACCTGTGGCAGTATCACTGCAGATTATGAGCCCTCACTTGGCACTGCCTGCTGCTGTTGATAGGATGTGGTCTTTACTCCAGTCCCCATGTTCTGCATGCAAGCAGCTAATCAGTCTGACCATTTGCTGAGTGGCTTGACAACTGCAAGAACCAGATGATAAGTTCTAGAATTTATTTTTCCAGTAGGGTCATTTAGGTCTCTGATTTGTTTCCTAGCTAGCTCTTCTTAAGTCTTTTATCTGCCTTCTTGGCTGATTTCCATCAAAACAATAAAGCATTTATAAGTCTCAGTTTCCGCATAATCGTCATCTCCAACTGCAATTCCAAGAAGTCCCCTGTGTAATGATGTGAAGGTTTTATTTTCCTTGTGAAAGCTGTGAATGAGGTACAGATTTTGTTATGTCAGATACAATATTCGTATCTTGTTTATAACTGCTCAAAAGAACATACTGTGAAGCTTCATTCACAGAATTGACATTTCAAATTTATCAGAGCAGGATTTACACTCTGATGTTGGTACAACTACAAAAATTATCTCTGATGGGTGGAGGAACAAGTTTGTTTTGGATGGAGTAAATCCATCCAAGTCTCCATAGGGAGCAAAGAAAGGACAAGAAAACCTGGGATAGCCTTTGCAATCATAGTGATAACAAACAGTCACCCTGAAAACACTGGGGAAAAATAAATTAAATACAACACATTTTCTTGGTAAGGGTTCTTACTTGCACTCAGAGATTAATATTAAATAAAACAAAAGTGCAATAAATATACATATATATATACACACTATATATATGTGTATATAAATGTTTTTAAGACAGTGCAGTTTTCAAACTCCATATATTTTGGTTTTGCATGAAGGAAAGCATGAAAAAAGAAAATATTGCCTGATATGTCAGCCTTCATTAATCAATATTGAACAGAATTGTACTTGCACCTGTAAATTACTGCTTCCTCTTTAGAAGATGTGCTTCTGTCAAGATCTGGATTACAATTCTCTCTCTCTTTTGCAGTTCTGCTGTGAAGGAGCACCTGGTTCTAACAATCACTTAAATTACCTTTCAACCCTTCTTATTTACATTTTTTCCTATGTACAGGCAGTACCTAAAAATACATTAGTAGCTCTTCCAGCCAATCAGACATTAGATGAATTTTCTGGTTCAGATGCAAATCCTGGCACAGAAAGTCCATTTGCAGAATGCCAGCAGACAGGGAATACTACAGAAGAACCTTGTTAACACCTCACCTCCTTCAAAACTCTTCCCCTTGGCTTCAGGTTACTGGTTACTGTCAGAGATGAGCTACTGGGTAGAAGGTGCTTTGATCTGAATCACGCCAGTTTTACTCATGTCACGCATTTTTTGCTTTGCAATGCTACTCTTTTAACATTCTCCACCTTCATTTGCACTGCTGGGTTGACAAACCTGGGTCTGGCAACAGTATACAAACCCAAATCATCCACTCACAACAATGTCCAAAATGAATAGTTGTGCCATCCTCAAGCAGTCAAAGGTGTAGTCGTTTTTGTACAATGCTCAGAAGACACTGTAGTTGCCAATCCAAAGAAATAAAATCCAAGGAGTTGAATCCTTCTCCTTTTAGTTATGGTAAGTGGAATTTTGTCTCCACACTAATTGAGGACTTAGGTGCCACTTCACTTGTGTAAACACAGAACCACAGAGTCATAGTCAGGTTTATACAGTTATATAAATGGTGCTGGTAGTGACATGCAGAATCATTTTCTCTAAAATACACTTCCAGGTGCCAGGGTGCATTTCGTCCACGAATAACATAAGCTAACCCCTTTTGTTGGCACAAATTCATGTGCATCATGGTTTTTCAGGGCTTGTTAGAAGTTGTTACTTTTCCACATGCATGGCTACTGTAAACGTGCTGTTTGAGCAGTGTTGTTGGCACACCTAATTAATGTCCTTGAAGAGATTGTCCTTTCTCTAGGGATGAAAAGATTAAAAGAATTGGAATGAGTGAAAGCAAATAACAGTGATGAAGTATTTGAGTAATGGGTACAAAATCTAGAATTACAATTTCAGCCACCTGTTTCTGAAATAATTATAATAATAATAATTAAGTAATAGGATCTCTTCATGCAAGGAGGTGCTGTGAAAACAAACACAAGAAAGACTGAATGTTTCTGGCATGGTTCTGGTAATGTCCAGTCACTTGTCTAGTATTTAAGAGAATTCACAAACTGCTGTTTGTCTCACTCTTGCCAGCTGTGACTGTCGAAAGGGCCTCCAATGCCATCAGCCAGATGATGAGGTTTTCAAAACTCAGTTTGAATTCTCCCCAGCACATTACTTCCCTCTGTTGTGTTTGGGCAGGGTGGCTTCCAAGGAATTGACTCCTTAAGCTTCAGACAATTTTCACACCTTCATTTCCCTCTATTTATTCCCTCTGGATAAAAAATTAGTTACTATATTTAAAACATTTGGGTTTAAGATCCCACCATCTCACATGACAGATGGATTGTATGATAAAAGTTGCATATCTTTAACAGTTCTTCTTTCAGTGATGCCAGCATCTTTCTATCCTCAGTGTTACAACAGAAAGAAAGTGGCTTTATCTGCATTCTCTTCTGATGTGCAAGTGTTAAGGCAGCTCCAGGATTCTCTGTGCTGTTGTTTGTAGTGCACAGGGTGTTTTGGTGGGCCAGTCTAAGAAGGCAGTGCTCCCCCAATGCCTATCCTTTCCAAACCTGCCGTGTCTTTCCCTTCTGTGGACAGGTCTTTGAAAGGAAAGTTACAAACATGTGTTTTCACCACTGAGTGGAAACAAATGTCTATTTTCCATTCTGAACATCAGACAGAACATTCAGACAGACCCTCCTTTGCTATGTTTGCCATGGGAACTCTGGTGACAGTGAGAGACTGAAGGCCCCTCTTCTGGGCCCTGCTTAAATTAACACTTCCTGTGAAACAGAAAATGCCTAGCTCAGCCTCCTGGATTTCATTTCCGGAGCATGCATGTGTGCTCCTACTGGGTCTAGGTTTTCTCCAAGTCTGGAGGAAGTCCTGTAGCAGAGGTGTGGACTGTCCTGGCAGGACTCTGTCCTGGCAGATTTTCTGGTCCTGGGAAACACTGTACTGAAAGCTGCTAAAGTTTGCTTGTATGGCTCTGGTTGCATCTCTGCTTGGGTCTTTGCTGGCGTATTTTTCTGTTTCCAGTTGATGAGGCATTCCAAACTGAGGCATTCAGATGTCAGGTTGAATTTTCCCCAGCAGATTTACTTTGCAGCCAGCTCAATATGCCAGCAAAACATTGAAGTTTAGATGATACATTAACTTGACTGTAGGAGTTGTTATTTTATATCAAAAATATAGTAGCATCAGTTGTTCTTTAAAAATTCTTCCTTTTGTTTATTCATCTACAAGGTCAAATCCTATGAAATTTTCACTCTAACTGAAGAAGCCATCAGGATACTTACTGCTTTTATTTTGCTGTTTTACAAATTTTCCCTTGAAGGATAAATAGCTTTCCATGTGCTTGACTAACTAGTAGTAAAATACTATGGAGAAATTCTTAGTATACCAGATAACTTGATGCTGATGGATACATCACATACTCACTTTTGGTTAATAAAACAAACTATTTATCAATTAAATAATTTGACAAAGGTTTTAAGGCAAATCCAGGCCAGTACAAAGTCATGACTTCAGGGTTCAAAGGTCTTGACTTCACTGAGAATGAGATCAATTTCTCAGTTCAATAAGCTTTCAGAAAAAAAAAAAAATCTTGTAAATGCTTTATTTTAAAAAGTATTTTATAAGTGGCATTTTACAGTATCAAAAAATATATAAATCTTGGTATTACCATTGCATCAGTTTTGTTTTATCTAGAATCTTATTTTGCGCAGTTGTAAAACTTGACAAAAAGAAACCATGATTGAATTTGTGTGGTTTGGCCTTAGTGACAAGGCAAGAAATATTTCCTAAGTTCCGCAGAGTAAGAAAGAGACAGAGAGAGCACCTAGTATGGCTTTTATTTCCAAGTAGCAGATCCTGGGATAGTTCTGAAGGTTATGGTAAGTGCTTCTTTATTAATTTTTAACGGATTGGTTAATCTTTTCCACCCACTGCTGCCTCTTAGCAATCAAGTTGGTAAGCATGAGCAGGCCTATGACTCTTGGTCAGCATAACCTCACAGAGGAAAGGGAAAAGGTTTGCCATCTCTGTTCATCCTACCTTCGCAAAGAGGGTTTGACATGAATATATCAATTTAAATATGGTAGATGCACATGATGTGGAAAGACTAGGGCAGATTTATTTTTTAATATGTAAGTGGCCTGTTTGCATTTTGAAATATAGTCATCTTTCATAAGAGCTTTTTCTGTCTGTTCCTGAGCTGGATTATGCACAACTATCTGCCTTCTCCTTTTCCAAAGTGGCCTAAATCCAAATGCCACTTGCTAGCCAGTGTAAAAGTCCCACTTTAAATCACAAAAACTACCAATTGTCTTAGAGTTTTCTCCTGCTCTGTGGATGCTAACATGTACGTGCTCTATTCCACTCCCTGATTTCAATGGCATCGTGTGAGGAGGGACAGATTCTGCATTACAAATGTGTCCAGCCAGTGACTATTCTGTGACTGAGTTCAACTGTTGGGGGGCAATTCAAATAATCACTGTCAAATTCAGCTCTGGAGTTGCTAAAAAATTTCACATGCTTTTGCATGTAGGTATGTTAAAGAAGAAAGTACTGTAAATCTGTAAAACAGCCACAAATCTTGTAAGAAAGCTTTTCTTATGTGCAAAATATCCAATAATTGTTCCTAGACTGTTATGTTTTTGTGGATAAAGTACTGCTGTGTATAAACAACTGCCATATGCTTTCAATTAACATTATTTTGATTTTAGATTAAAACAACAAAATAAGGAACAATGCAAAGTTTCCATGAAAGACCACAATATCTGTATTTCTTTATGTTTAGTGAACTCAGTAAGAAAGTGGGTGCCTCTGTCTTTTCCTTGCTTAAATAAGAAAAATAATAGAAACAGTCCAAAAGCTTAAATATTTGTTTTGACTTCACAACTTAAGTGAGAAGAAATTTCAGGCTACAGCTATCCACCTTCCTGAACTGATTCATTCTACCTCACTTGAACTCAATAGTGTAAATCTTAAAAACAGGAAAGAAGTTAGTTTTCTGGAAGTTGTGACAGCTATTTCTTGTCGTTTAAAGGTAAAGGATTCGTGTTAGATATGTAAATAGTAATGTTTATACCTTTGTTAGAATGTTAGCAACAATTTATATACCATTTATTCTGCCTAAATGGGAATTATTACAATTGGAATGTTTCCACTTTCTGTCTTTGGCAGGGGTGGATGTCATAGGAAGAAAATTACATGAGACTGGTGTTATTTTATGCCCTGACTATGCCACTCTACATGATAGATTTTTGAACTCTGTTTACAGAAAGCAAAACTCTTCTTGTTAGAGAGAAAGAACAGCTACAGGAGCCAATTAAAGGATCAAATTGCTTTCTTGAAATATACCAGACACTTCACAAAGTGCACCAAAACATGATTTTCAGAAGGACATGAAGATTATTTGAAATGCCAAATAAACCACCAAAAGTTTCTAGTCCTGGTAAAACGTTCTTCCTAAATGAAGTTGGTGATCCACTGGGGTATAATCTTTATTATTTATGAACAGCAAGATGTGATGAACAGCCACAGTGGTATCCATTTAGGCAAAAAGCTGCTTTGTTTGAATCAATAGGAACCACAAAATAAACACATGTTATTTTCAAGGGATTCTGTACAATTGTACATCTATTGCAGACATTGCTCTGCTGCCCTAGCTTTCATTTTATAGAGAATTGCAGTACTCTCACTTACAGAACAAAATAATAGCTTTGAATTTTAACAGTCAGTTTTGACAATGCAAATAACATACAGCCTTTACTAATCAGAACATCTTGTAAAATCCTAGAACAATTATCCAACCTAGGAAGAAGTTCTGCTTGTTTTTTCTTATCTTTCTTTATCCACTCTGCTGTGGTGGATGACGGACTTCAGCCATGCTTTTAGGTGAAGATAATATCTTTTCTAAGAGCAACTTCTTTGAGTAGAAGAAGCAGTCAAGGCTTTGGGCATGCAGTTGAGTTTTGACTGACTACAAGGCAACTCTTATGTCCATTAAGGATTTGGTCCAAAGCCCAGTGAAGTTGAAGGACACTATTTTAAGCCAAAGTAATGATTGAGAACTGGATCAAGCTTGCAGTGATCTAAATTAAATCTAGTATTTTTGAAAAAAATATTGTACTTGCTCTCTAGATTCCTATCAGGAGACCATCTGAATTTGTCTTTGTAATCTGTTTTACCATTTCAGATACTTCCATTTATCACTGGACTTTTAAACTTCCAGAAAACGTAGTAATTTTAGCCAGTAACACTGTAAGTTATTTGCTTTCTTTGGTTATTTTCATATGCCTCTCCTAACTCTAAGCTCTTTAATAGTTTAAAATTCATAGCTGAGGTTACAATGCTTCTTTTATCCACTTACTCAATTACCCTGACATTGGAGTGCCTATTAAAAGCAATAAAATTAATACTGCAGACCTTGAGACTCCATCTTGACTATGCTCTTGTCTGTATTTTCCCTAGTTATGAGCCCATACTTCTCCCAAAAACACTTTAAAAATTATAGCTTATCATATTCAGTTGCACACACTAAACTTGATAAGACTGAGTCCTCACTAAAATAAGCAGGATGATTTTGCACTATAATTTTTATGCACACCTAAAAAACTTCTAAACTACCTCAAACCTAATGACTAATCCATGTGCTTAAGAATAGCTGCAGCATAAGAAGATTACATAAATGGGTGAACCAGAATGGATTTTTTTCATGTTTGTTGTGAAGGTCTTCTTGTCCACATACAATTCTGCATTATGCAAGGTGAAGCTTTGGCTTCTTCATTTCTTTTTCTGTGGCTGTGAAAAAAGGCATCAATTGAGAACTTATTCCTACATGTATATAAAAGGAAAACCGTGCCATTAAAGTCATGGCAGACAAGTGACTGGCATTGACATGGCATTTCTGAGATGTGGGTTCATTTCTTCATTATTCTGCTTTGTGAGTTTTAGTAAGCTGTCCTATCCCTCTGTATTTTGAGTCTCCTTCCAAAAAATAGGAACTTAGGAAATAGGCATACTGTTAGTAATAAGAGCTTAGACACCTATCTTGCATGTAAATGCCTCTGTTTAGACATCTAAATACCAGCAGGTAGCTACAGCCTGCATCTGAATCACTCTCCTGCATTTTCTATTCTTGATTACAATGAGAGTGTAACTTAAAAGGATAAACTGTGTAAGTACAGAGAGTGAAAACATACATCCTGGCAGGAATTTTTGGCGTGATCTTTCCTGAAATAACCCAGAAGCTGTGACAACAAATGCTAAGAAGGTGCCTGCAGCAGTCCAAGCTCTGGTCAGTAAGAAACAAGTGAAATGTTAAGATCAGGGGTCTAAGGGATGGAACAGGTGAAGCTGCTCATACAGGTTATTGTAAAGAACTCTTTCTATATTCACATCTAATCCTATGTAGGAAAAGCAATTTCTCTAGGTCTATTCCAAGAAGAAAAAGTAGTGGGATTGCTGTTCTGGAAGAGGAATGCAATCTGTGAGTGATCATAAAAGACTGAGTTAACACAGTTCGTTTAAGACAGTATGGGTTAAGGTAGGTAGGAATGCAGAGAGTTAGTTTGCATTATTATAAAAGCAACATTAGAATGTGATTTAAAGTAAGTTTTCTACTGATAATTAAGTGCTACTGTCACCTTCAACCCTCCAGATAAATAATCAAGCCTAAAAGAAAATGCACCTTCCTGCATGGCAAGTAATAACCATAGTACTGTTTGTTGTGCTGGGCTGTTCATTCTCCCATGACAGTGGCAAACTGCTGGCCCACCTTCTGTTCTGTGTCTGCTGCTTGACGTAATTCAGGCTTGAAAATTTAAGTCCTATTAGCATCCTTTGAAAATAAAATTACACCATTTACAACATGAGCTCCTGAATGATTCTGCTGTCATACCTCAGACTGAACGTGCCAGAGCTAAAAGAAAACACCGTTAAGCCACTGTCAGAAAATGTGCATCAAAGGTACAAGGAGCTTTGAAAACTATGGCAAAAACTGACTTGGATGTGATATATTTTATCAGGAAGGCCTTTGGATTTACATTTTATACCTTCAAGGTACTCAGTCACATTGAGCAAAGGTGTGCTTAATACAGAGTGACTCTCCTTTCAGTTATATATGAATTAATATATGAGCTTTTTTGTTCTTCGATAGATGTGACAGCCCATGCAGTTCCACGGTTTTTTGTTCTTGTCATGAAAGTGCCAAGACAGTTATTCTTTGAAAGTTTGGAAAAGACAACAAACCACCCAAAATGGTAATTTTCTTCTAATAACTATAGAATCTGAAAGAAATGTTCTTTTTTATAGCTTAAAACCCCATTATTAAGTTGAAATAAAGAACAAGAAGGAAGAATATTTTGTCAAGTAAGGATCAACATTTATTATTTTGAAAACAGATCACGGAGGACTGTGGATCACGTCCTAAATTCTTACCATATAATTTTTCTGTATGTGTTTTAGAATAGATAACCTCCAACACTATCCAGATCTTGTGACAGGAATGCTTGTGATACCAGTTATTTTTCACAATTTACTTTGGAATCCTCTATGTGAACGTGATATACAAACTTTTCAGTGTCTGGGGAAAGTTGAAATCACAAATGAACTAATTAAGAATAAAAAGATTAAAAGAATTTTTTTTAAATTAATAGAAAAATAAAGAATTTAACTATATGATCCCTGGGCCAGCTAGGAATTCAGTAAATTTTGTTTTCTATAAACAAAAGGATAGAGCTGATCTAACAATTTATTAGGGTAAATACTCTCAGCAAACAATAATTACAAGCATGGTGGGGGGGCAATATTCTTCTGATTTAGACAAATCTAATCCCGCAGAGTTCAGCTGAGCTCATTCCATAATTATGTGCTTATAATTATGTGCTCATTAGCAGGTTGGAGTTGTCACATAGCCCAGACTTACTGACTCCCAGCAGTTTTAAAACATGAGGGATACTGGTTTTGATTTTGATGAGACATTATCAGTTCAATGCACACTTCCTAAGGGGTTGCTATGTGTAAACAGCATAATCCGATTTTGCAGTTTTTGTTTCAGATTGCTGTGAATTTGAAGGAATGTCAAGATGTAGAATTTCACCCCATGAGACTGAGACACTTCCAGAGCCGTGAAGCTAGAACTGGAGTCAAGCCTGCTCAGCTCAAGCATTTAAAACATGCATTTGATGATGGGCAAGGGACATGATGAGAGCTGGCAGAAAGGCAGAGGCAGACCTAGGAGGAACAGTAGTATCTGTGCAGAATGTTTGGCAATGAGCCCACACCCCAAGCCAGGCACTGGGGATGCTCCAGAGGGAGAAGATTACATGGAAGAGCTAAGAAGCCATGCAAAGGAAAGCATGGCTGGGATTTCCATGAAGAAGACCAGAGCATCTGTTTCTGATATCTCAGGTAGAATCAGGTATCTGTCCAAACATAACCTTCTACTGCAGCAAGGCACAGATCAGCCAGTTATCCAGGTTTCCTTTGGAGATAATGGAGAGAAAAGGGAAGCCACCTGCAGGAAGGTGTCCATGTAAGCTGGACAACCAGCTCTCCTGGGCGCCAGTTCCCGTGTGTTGGATAGGAAGAGAACATTGACAGCCAGCTCAGATCACAGAGCTCTCACCGGAGACTCCTGAAGTTGGATGTGGTGAAATTTTGCTCAGAATCTGATAAAGCTGGGCTGGTATTTCAAAAGGTCTGCAGATGATGTTCAGGGTGTCTTGTGGTCACAGCATGGGAAAAAGTGGCAGTGTCCAGTATCTGTCCCTGTATGCCAGGCAACAAATGCAGAACAGTCCAGACTTTGAGGGAATGAGAGAAATTAAATGGCTTTTTTAAGGAATGATTACATTTCATTTTTCTCAAATGTCTAGAAATGTCTTAAATTTTCTAGAAAGAGAAAATAGAAGACACTGCCACTGGCCAGTTGGTGAGCACTCAGTGTTTCTGTCTCCTCTGGCATGCTGGGCAGTCTATGATCTGGTAATGCAACACCCTAGAGTTTAGGAAGCTGCACAGTTTTACCCCATATCATTCTCTTTTTCTGTTAGTTGCTGAAGGTTGAAAAGGATGAACGATTACACGCAGTCACTATTCCTGTGGTAATTATCTTCTTAACACTCACGTGCATAACACATTAGCACATTTTCTTCTCATTTAGCCTTCTAAATCAGGAGACAGTGCCTGTTGTTGCTAGTGTGATGTTATACAAATGAAGCATAAATGACTATGAACTTATTTAACATTCAGTAAAACAGCCTTTTGCTCTGCCTCATAGATTACCATTTTCTGAAGCACACTGACAGCCTGGGTTTTTTGGTCTATGACCATGTTGCACCTAAGGAGTTTGCATCCTTCTACCTGTCTGTTTGTGCTCTGTCTAGACACATAGTGATCCCACAGAATAAGCACAACATTTTCTTTTATCTGCACTCTCTCTGCCACGAGAAACCTTCACATCTTTTTAAAAGATTAAACTCAGGCCACTGACCATTTCACACAGCCCTCATTGCCCTTCCAGTGGGAAGATCTGTCACCTCAACACTCTGCAGTTGCTGATAACAGTAACTGCCAGGTTGAATTAGAAAAAGTAGTAAATATTTGTATTTGTTTGTTTTGGCCATGTCACTGCTGAAATCTCTCTCTAATCCTTACAGAGTTTTCCCTGACCACAGAAAGTGATTGCTTCTGATACACTGAACAATATACATCAACTCCCACAGCTCAGTGTAGAGTCACATTTGGAAACAATTATTGTTTCAACAGTTTTCCTGACACATGTACATACACCAGAAATTTTCTATAGACAGTGTCAATAAATAATCTGGAAATTTTGTTTATAAACTTATTTAGACTGCACATTCACAAGGTGTTTGGATTAAGGTTTGTCTTTCATTTGATCACAAATCATTCCTGAATAAATCAAAATCTCTACAAATGTATTAGATATTCACAGAATGTTCACAAAAGGGAGGATGAACAGCTTGTCTGTTCTTGTAACACACTATTGATTGGTCTTTGTAACTCACAAATTAATGATAAATTAGAGATAACAAAAAAGCAGTCTCAATAATTAGTGTGCTCTAGAAAGGCCTACAACACCAGAACAGCTTTCTTGAAAAACCTTGAGAAAAAAAAATGTTATTTTTAAATATGGAAAACAATTACCACTTCTTTCACTGACATTTGTGATACCACAGCTATACTTCTACAGACTACAGAGATTCCCAAATTACATTAAAACTAAGCGATCCAGACTGTGCAGTCTATATTTCACAGTGTAAAATTCCGCAGACTTCACTCTTTAGAGCTGACAGTTCTCATTAGACAATTAAAAACATCCTCACAGGGATTAATTTTTCCCAACATTCTCACACTGCAGGCAATTTGATCACACTGAACACATACTGACTGGTGGAGAAAGGTTTTAGGGACCTGAATCCTGCCTCCTGGGCTCACACTGCAATGTTGATACATCTCCAGCTGCACTCAGCATCATGACTTCCCATAAACTTTTATGTATGGGATACCAAATATTGTGTCAGAATAATAATTTAATTCAGAAAATGTAATGGAAAGGTGTCCTTTGATATCTGGGCAAAAAGTTGTTCACAAAAGCTTAATGGATGTTTATCCAAATACTGTATTCATACATGTCTATGAAGAAAAAGCCTCTCTTGGACAAAGGGAAAGAGGAGATGATTTACAAATTAAAGTAGTATGTCTCATTAGACTAGCTAGGATAGCTGGGAAAAAAGCAGCCAAGCTCATGGGCACAGCATTCATTCTTCAGGTTTTGGGGAGAAAGATGACAGCCTGTATTTGTAACTATTTTAACTCTTATTTCTGTGATGCAGGACTTTACCTTCCATTTGCTTTACATCCAGTCTGCAAATCTCGTGTTTATGAAGACACAAGCACCATGAAACAGTCTGACACTCTCCATTTCCTTCACCTGAAGCAGTAGCATTCTCTAAAACAAGCAGGCTGCTTGGCAAAGGAAGGAGACACCACGAGTGCTTTTGCCTGCGTTTCTGTAAGGGACCCCAAGGTGTGAAAGCAGGAGGGGAAGTGAGGCAGTGAGTTCCAGCAGCATCCACAGTGAGCACGCTGTGGATGCTGCTGGAACAGCCAGTGTCCAGCGAGATCCAGCCGTCTAAATCTGACAAACACAAAGGAGATACAAAGGGGTGAGGGCAAAACTGTGTTTGTGCCAGTAGAGATTAAAAAAAAAAAGAACTGCTTGGCACAGCTTGTGTTGAGGCTGCAGGTTGTGGCTTGTGTGCCGAAGAAGCATGTGCATTCTCACATGCTTTTTGCACTCATTTGAGATACAGGGTGGCTGCACTTAGAAATAAGTACACAATGTACCCTGTACATTGTCCTTTCCACTAGACAAATATTTGTGTTCCCCTCAGAGGACCCAGTTGTAGTCAGTAGTCACAGAGTCTTCCATAACATTAAACTCTTGATTAATATGTTTACTAGGAGATTTTCATTAAATCTGAGTTTGGAAATTCAGTCATCCCCTGGCATATACTTCGTTCTTACCAAATTTCTATTTTTAGAGCCTCCAAACAGTGCATTACTATGATCACTTATCTACCAGCACTCTTGGGAGAAAGAGCAGCAGTAATGACCCGCCAAAAAAAGGGAAACTGAGGCACAGAGCATTGGTTAGCCTGTCCAGGACTATGTCTTTTCACTTCATCCTCATGCAGCTCTTCCCTTCCTTTTATTAAGATCCCCTCCTCTCTAGTAAAGGCAAAACTCTTGCTCTCTTTTCTATGGAACTCCATAATGGAATCTTATCTAAAGCTTGCTCTGTCTTCCAGTTGGTTTGCCCCACATGAGCTGCAGAAACAGGTTCTGGAGTCTTACACTTCAGTCAGCCGGGAAAACTGATATGGACAAGTTGTTCTCTATCCTGAGGCTCACAGAACCATGCAGTTCTTTTCCTTTTGTTTTCTTCCATTAGCACTACTCATTCCCACACAAGCACAAAAGTTAGTACCTTTTTGTCTTTTCTTTGATAATTTTATTAATGCCCTTCTGCATAAGAATCAATTTTTACTGATTTTCTTCAAACAAAATAAGTTCAGGAACCTCACTTACAACCCAGACATGTAAAGCCTGTCTGAACAATAGAAAGCACATTATATAAAATATCTCCCTAGATTTCTTCCAGAAACATCAGTTCAGGTCAGTGCTTTTCAGCAGCTGCTACGGCAGCAAAAACAATGACAACAACCAGCTGGCAAAGGAAAAAAAGTGTTACTTCAGTGTGGCACTTTGGGCTGTTCCATTGCTCTTCTTGCTGCCATCATTCTCCTCAGCCAGCACTGAGGTTCCATTTAATGCACAGACTCACTGGGCCAATAAATATCTGCTGGCTTTTCTAGTGCAAAAACATAAATTAAAAAATATTTGTCAGACCTGTGTACAGTGATTCCAAATTCTTCTGCTGTATTCTAAAAATGAATGTCAAGGGATCCAAGTGAAACAGATACCTAATTTGCTTCCCCTCCTGTGCTTCTGTCCATGTGTGAAGTTGGGGCTAAGACACAGAGACAGATATTTAGGTCCTTGTATGCACATTGTTATCTTGTAAGAGAGAATTCTCCTTAGTACTGAAGGTTTTTTTTTCCTCACTTGCTTTTAACTTATTTTAGCAGACTGATTTTCAAATGTGGAAAGAGCAGACTTTTTGGCCAAGCAGAATGGACAAACTAAATGCTTTAACTAATAACCATCTGGGCCCTTTTAGTATTTGGGCTACATTAGCTAACATATTTAATTGGAAGGTTGAGTTCTTCAGCTGAGCTCTTTGGCTTAGATGTACTCACTGATGATAATATGTATGGGTTTAAAAAGAGAAAATTTCAAAGAAAAGCACTGAGATTAGCCATCATCCATCAAACAGGTAGAAAAATATTTGCTGAATACGGATATTTGGAATACAAAAATAAAATTAATACAGCATCAGGGTGCAGTGTAATAACCATACAAGAATACTAAAGCCAGAATTTATCAAAAAGAAAATGTATAACCCATACAAAATGGGAAAATAAAAAAGGCAAGCACAGGAAATGAGTGTAGAAACTACAGCTCTCGTTTATCTTCTTTAGGAGTTTCTCTGTCCTGTCCTACTCCACCAGTGAATCTGTGCTTGGCTTTCTTCCACACGGTGCTTTCAAGCCTGCCTTGATTAAGGATAGTCGTTTACAAATTACCACAGAAAATGTACAAGAGTATTACATTCATTCTTAAGTCCTCCTCCTCCCTCCCCTGTAGCATTAAGAACTACAGAAATAAACAGAACGCTGGTAACTGAGTAAACACTGACAAAACAAACCACTACTGCTTCAAGTGGATGTTAGGAGAACCAGAAATACCTCTCTGAGCAGCTCATCAGTGTGTGGATGTGAGGGTTTGACTGCAGTTCCTCTCCACTCCTATTATTTGTTACGGCTGTTTCACATCCCATCTTAATAAACTCTGTAACTCCTCTTACAGGGCAGGGAACACACCTTCTTCCCTCGTGCTGGCAATGGTATGTTGGTCCTGTGCCCTGTTTCATCCCTCCCTTTCTAATGGGAGCTAAAGGCATGAAGATATTTTCTGTACCAAATTCTGTGCCAGTGCTAACTTGACTTTTAGTCGGTTGTAGTTTGTTATTAGCAAACAAATATCAAAACTAAGGGCTGACCTCAAACAAGGGAAGTATCTGGATTCCACTGGCACACATGCACACCTTGGTTCTGGAATACTGCAAATCAGATCTGCCTCAGGTTACGGGAGGACAAGGTACACTTTAGATAAATTATCTCTGCTGAGCTGTGCTCCCTGCAGCTACAGTGCTGCTGCTATCTCTACACTGTACTGCAAACAAGTAGAAACTTACCTAAGGGCCAGAAGGGGTTATCCAGTCAGATCTCCCAGAAAGTGGAAACTGTAGAACCAAAGAGTAATTTCAGTTCTAAGGCTGGAAGAAACCTCAGGAAGTCATTCTGTGCAACCCTCTCTTCAAAGTGGGACCGGTTTAGATTAAGTTGCACAGGGCCATGTCAGTGGAAATTAATTGACTTAAAAAATTCCAGGAGTTGAGAATCCACTACAAATCCACTACTCTTTCTGTAATCAGTTGCCACCACTGATGATTTTGTTGCTGGTTTTGGTTTGGTTTGGTTTTTTCCCCAAAGACTAATTTTTAGCCTGTATTTGACTAGCTTTATCATCCTCTCTTTTAACTCTGATTTCTTGTTTGGATGCTGCCTGGCAGATGCTGTCATCACATAACCCTTTGAATCAGATTGAGCTTCATGAATTTGTTACTGTATTATGGTTTTCATGTTCCAATTGCTTTTGCAACCCCGCTCTGAACTTTCTCTAATTTATCAACACACAGATAACAAGAGCAACAGTCCAGTCTTGGGCAAGAGAGCTGGACAGAATTTTCATAGTTTCAGCGTCAAATACAGAGCTAATGTATGCCTTTTTTATCTGCAGTAAATTTTCCTCTTTACATTTATCCAAGGATTGCAGCAGCAGTTTTGGAAATGGCATGATGATGGTAGTTCACATCCAAATTAGTGCTCTGCCACGATCCCCAGCTTACTCCTCCCCAGGAAGGCCATCCCCATGCTACAAGAATATTTCTAGGTATAGGACTGCCCATTTAGATATACTGATCCAGTGATTCCATGATTTGTTTGTGATTTCCTTGTGAAATTGTTCAATTATACTAAGCGGTTCATTCATTACAATACTTACACATTTTTTGTGGCATCTGCAAAATTGGCCAACAGGGATTTCATGTTTTTTTCAGACCATCTATACAATTTGATAATTATCTCAGCACCAGAAAAGGGCTTTTGGGGTCTCACTAAACAGCAGATCATTGATGATTCTCAATTTGCATCTATATTTCAAGAACTAATATTTGCTATTTTATTTATTATGTGCAAAATTGGTATTTTAATTTTTTTTTTCCTTCATCAAAATGCCAGCAGGTACTAGGTGAAATGTTTAACAAACCTTGAACTCTATTGCACTCATATTAATTTGGTGGCCAGAGGTAAATGTCAAAGTTGGGGCTACACATGTGACAGAACAGTCTCTCCACAAATTACCAGTGCGAACTTTCCTTTGAAACCCTGATTAGAAGAGAGTTTTGTCCCTGAAAATTTTTCAGTTTCTCAGGATAGAGCAACTGAAAAATTTACAATGACATCTACAATTATTCTCCAGTTATGACTTTCCACATGGACTGCTTTCTTGCACAAATATTAAAAGCTGCACACATTTGAAACACACTGTGGTATTTCACTGCTTATAAGAAGGAGAGAAGATTAATTTTTT
>VWZT01010037.1:78146-106615 GCA_013397055.1 Pachycephala philippinensis
GGTGTGTGTTTGCTTGATGTTTTCCTTAAAAGTTTATCTTAAGTGAAGGAAGGGAAATATTTACAATTGCAATGGAACAATGGCCTGGAACTAAGGAAGGGAAAGTTTAGGTTAGGCTGTAGTAAGAAGTTCTTAACTCAAATAGCCTTAGACTCCAAAAGAAGTTTTTTGAGACAGCATAATGGAACATTTCCATTAACTGTGCAGGTGAGACACTCTGGAGAAATACTTTATGAAGAACACAGTGTGGTGCAAACTGAATACTGGACAATCATCACCTTTTTATATAATCTTTCTTTTTTTATGATTTTATTAGTGACACAAGGAAATTTAAATTTGAAGCAAATTTTAAGACTCTACATACTTAAAAGATATATCCACCATATCACAGATCCTGTTGAGAATGACAGCTCAGTGAAAAAATCCAGATCCAGTTTTTCATTTGTTATGTTCACAATTAGACAGGGACATTCAGGTGCTGGATTCTTGAAAATCTCACCCGTGCAGTACAGCCCCTCCAGAGTGCCCTAAGGATACACTGGCCTTTAGAACTGCCAGAACACCAAAAGTTAAACAAAAGTTTGGGGGGAAATAAAGGTGAGACTTCCTGTGATTTTTTGAAAGAGACAAGAGGCAGTACTAGAGAACTCAGGAGCTCTCACTTTACTCTTTCTAATTCTCTGCACAAACCATCTAAATGAGAAAAAGTTCAATTCACTTCAGTACTTAATTCTATTAATCTATTCAAAGAAGTAAGGAAAGTTTATTTAACAAACTAATCAAGTTTCCTTTTAAAACAGCATTTAAACATGCTCTGTGGCATGAAACTCAATTTTCCTAGTTGTACCATATAAAATAAGCTGGGAGCTGGATAGCACTTGTTCTGAAGCAAGTCCATTTTATGTAGTGAAAATGCTGCAGATTTATGCTGGCAGAAAAGTATTCAATCCGGTCTGCTTAGTGATATATGAAATTATTAATTTCACTATTATGAGCATTCGTTTCTTCTTTCTTGCCACATTCATATTTAACAATTGCAGTTCTCTGCCAGAGAAACATCTGTCTGACTTGAAGGGAAAAAAAAATTACGACAGATAACTTTTAGCTATTAAGTTACTTTCTGATTTAAGAAGAGTAGTGATATCAGGCCTACTACCTGCAGGATCCACTGCCAGCAGTGCCAAAAATACTTATTCCTTGAAGCTGCATTGTCTTCTCTGACTGTGACATATGTCCAGGATTGAAGAAAGAGTAAAACTTGTCCCCCTAGTGTACTGTTGTTGTAAAATATTTAGCTCTCTAACCTGCTGAAGTTTGTCTAAGGGTTCATTGTTACCTCTTCTCTATCCTCTGTGGGTTTTTACTGCACTGAGCATAACTCCTGGTGAAGGACACTTCTCTTGGACATTTTTTAATGACTCTAGGCTTCTGGGATGGAACAGATTCCATCTGATAATACAATTCTTACAGAATGCAAGATAAGAACTAGATAATATTTTGCTTCTCTTTATCAAAGCTTATAAGAGCTATCTTGGCATTTATTCATGCTATTAAGATCTGTATTTTTGTTGTAAAATTTGATTTTAAATCTATGTATCTCCAACAGTTTTTATTATATATTTCTGAATAACATTTCCATTGCTTTGGAATACCCAGTCAAAAAAAGGTCAGATGAGATACGCAATAATTATTGAAATGAATCATTAATCAATATTTTCTCCTGGGAGATGGCTCTAAAATAATTTATAGTCAATATTAATCCGGTACTATTACAGTATTGGAGATTTATTTTCTAAATTATATTTATAGTAAATTAATATGTTGTTCCCAGAGCGGCAAAGACAATTGAGTTGTTTTATGCAAATGCATTGAACACAATGCTGAAAAATATTATTGACTATTCACTAAGCCTTGAAGGGAGGCTGCGAGGAACATGTAAGTGAATGAGTACCAAATCAGATGCAAATTTGGAAATTTACAATAGGATATTTAGCAAAAGAAGTTTGACTAGAATGGCCACATGCAGCATTAGTATTCCAGAAAATATTTAGCATTTATTTGGAATGTGGTCTGGGAGTCTGTGACTGGGAGCTGTTTGTGTAGGGGACTGTGGAAGAATGTACAGTGAGAAACTGATCCTTACGAATCCAAAGGAAAGGTAGAAGGGTTTTGTTACCTTTCTGGGTGAGGTCGGTGTTTGGCCTAGGAAGGGGGTGGTAGGGGGAAATTGGAGGATGTGCACAGCGTAATGCAGCATCGTGGTGTGACAGCCAGGTCCTCACCCCTGCTAAGAGCCACCTCAGAGCACCCTGCTGCACCCACAGCTGCCACTCTGCACCTTACCCACAGGAGTCTTTTCCTGTAAAGTAGGAAGTAAAAGGCTTAAGCCTAAGCCATCAGATTAAGGGCTGTCAACAGGTCTCTCACATACCCAAGCAGCCCATCCACTAAGTTTAGGTATAAATGGGCTGGGGAAACATCACCTTCACGTATATTTTGAAAAAATTTAGCTTTTTCAGATAGATTTTGGATGGGACCAGTCCGGACAGGCTCACTCTCAGAACACCCTCAGACTGGTTCTCCAGCAAGGAGGTTGAAGAACACCTCACTGGTAAATCCCAGCAAGCTGTAGTCATATGTTAAACAGGAGCTTTTCACAAGAGGTCAAAGATATGAAGAAAAATAAAGAAATTTCTTCTGAAAGTCTGAACTGTCCGCAGACTTTGCAATCTTCCACATGCCATACTAAATTGGAATTCTGTGGTTTGCCGTTTAGGCATCTAATCCATTGTAGTTTCATAGCAGTATTTCTTTATTCAAGCACATCTTATGACAAACATTAAAAATATCTAAATAAACTGACCACTTTCAGGATGTTCTCTGTGTATTTGGAGCATTGGTGTGTGCAAAAATCTATATATGTAGCATTTGATATTATGGCATATAAGAGATATTTTTCCCTGGGTCACAGTTATAGAACGATTATAAAATAAACAGCTAGAAAACTCATAATGCTATTTATGTTTGCTTTCTCAAGATTAATTTGTTCAGACTAAAGGGCACTTTATTCCCAGTAATTTATTTGTAGAAATAGGATAGTAGCTCAGTTGTTTAGAGGATGGTGTTAATAATACCAAGGTTGTGGGTTCTATCTGCATATGGGCCATTCACACAAGGGTTGGATTTGATGATCCTCATGGGTCCCTTCCAACTCAGAATATCCTGTGAAATCCTGTGAAAATCCTGTGAAAATGCCATGTCCTCCCTGGAAGATGAGAAGATTTGGATTTAGATATCATAGCAACTCATTCTACCTGCTTGTCTCTGTTAGGTTATAAATGGGAATTCCAACCACCTCAAATTGCTGTTAGAAGAATATTTTGCCTTAAAAACCCCTTCAAATATGCTTGTGCTGTGTACCATTTCTAGCATATTTCTCTAAGCCACCTGAAATTCCTGTCTTCACACACAGAAAAGGGCACATGAAGGATTTGGCACAGTCACCTCCAGAATAGAAGGTGCCTGCTTGTTTTCCCCTCTAAGTTCACCCTGGGTAGCACGGCTCAGTACATTGTGTGTGTGTGCAGACTCTGAGATCCATCTTGGATGTGTTTCAGATGAACTCCCATGGAATCCCAAGCAATCTTTCTGGCAGAAGATTTTCCAGTGAAGAATCAAATCCATCATATAAGGGGAGGACATTTTCTAAGTTGAGGGTACATTTCAACAAACAAGGCTGTCAGCTTGGTCTTTATTTTTCAGCCTAGTGATAGGGATTGTTTGATTTAGAAGAAACTCTGCATGCCAACTCCTCAGAGCAAAATAACCAAAATTTCCTTTCTTGTTACGTTACCTAACAATCCTTTGCATCAAATGGTGCTACACTGTCTGCTCTGATACTGTGCCAAATCCTTGGCTATTATAAATCATTCTTATCAAATTCATCTATTTTTGTCATCTGAGGTTCTGACTCTTCTGACTTACACTCTCCTCCTATTTATGGTTAAGAAAATACCTCTCCAAGATGTACAGCCCAAATTCATGTCTTTTGAAAACAAAGCTGATAAACTCCCCCTGTCAGAGCAACAAGGCAATGGCTGGAAAAGAAAGGCATTTTTAAAGAATTATTAAATGCAACCTAGAGTAGCTGGTTTACAGGCTTTTCTCATAACCAGTTTCATGAGCATCTGGATAAAAGCTTGTTTATACTTCTTAGAGACAAGCAGGACATATCTAAAGCAACATTCAACCTGAGCATGGTATAGATCATATCAGGAGAGACTGAGCAACAAACTCCTTCGAGAATTCTCCTTCTCAGCTGGTGTTTGTGGTTAAACTGAAATGAATGCGATGCAGAAGTGTAATACAAAGAGTAACTGTGTGAAAATAGAGAAGCATGTGTGACAGATTGCACATAACCCGGTAAAAAAGACACAGATTGAATTCGATTTTTAATCACCTCCCTGTGAACCTGCTGAACCCACTAGGGTTGCCTGGGGATAAGTGAAATACAAACCTGATCCATTTGGTTTGCTACAGCCTCTGGCAATTTAAAAGTAATTTCAACCAAATCAGAACAGCAGAAATTTATCCTTAGCCGGCACAGATGCAAGAGATGACTCAAGAAGAAATGAACCAGTTTTGGAGCAAGAGGATATCTCTGGCTGGTTTTGAATTCCAAAACAAAAAGGAATGTAATTTGCTCCCCATTTTGTGGCAGCTGAGGGCTGTTTTCCATGTGAAAACAGTAGCTGTAAAAGGGACATCTTGCTACGTTATGCATTTCCTTTCTTTGCTACAGCAGTCACTGATATGGCTCTTAAAGTGGAAATTCAAGTTCCGGGGTCTTGAGATCTTCTACTCTTCTGTTGGAGCCAAAGAGCAGCCTTGATGCCTATTAATTGGTCATGGAATTCCTTTGACTGGGAAACAGGTTCTGCTCTGAAAGAGCAAGTGGGACAAACACTGGATTGTACCCTTGCACACCCTGGGCCTCTGCTCTCTGTGGCCCCAAGGCAGAAACACAAAGGGGCCAGAGGAAGAAGCCAAAAGGGCCTGGACAGGGCCTGAGGAATTCTTTCAGCTAGATCTCCCAGCTCCCACACTTCATTTGCTTCTAACCAGCAAAGACACTTCCACATACTGATGAGAGAACGTTAGAAATTAAGCGATCTGGAATCAGTGCTGGTTTTAGACCAAAATCATTGCTGTGGATGTATCAAAGAAAGCTGCTGAACTACTGCCAGCTCATGTGCTCTATGCTGAGTTTACCTGGCTGGCAGATATGCGCAGGGAAAGAGATTTGTTATTGTTTATCGGGAAGGTGAGAGCACTGCTGCTGCAGGCATGAAGGCCAGAGGATAGGAACAAGGAGAGGTTTGAAATGCAGCTGATGAGCTTTAAGAACAGAAATGGTTGCCTGAAAGTAACTCAATGGACAAGTTGATCTATTGTTTGAAGTGACGGAAAGTACTGTTCAGACAGGATTCAGAAATATTTCTTCCTGTTTTCTAGGGGAGACACAATCATTGCTTTAGTTCTCAGTTTGGAAGAAATGGCTAATTCTTTGGAAGAAGCATATGATGTGTGTCATATCTGAATTTTAGTTCAATCCAGTGGAAATAAATCAATTCCAAGCTGTCAGTATTGGATCTCCTTCCACATATTTTATTAATAAAATAGAATAACTCCAAAATAGAGATTCCTTGAAAGATGGGGAAAAAAATTTTTTTTGAGAAAAATCATTTAATGTTAGTGGAAATATCCAAGTTTCACCAGAACTTGAAATACCTTTTATGAAGAGTGTAGAAATATATTTATGGCATTTTTCGGAATTTCTCTCTCACTTGGCCCTTTCCCAGACCTTCTTTTTAATTAGCAGGTATTTGACTAGATACCAAAGTAGAAGGGCAGTACCTAATATCCCTCCCACTTGTGTTATCACATACTGCAATGTAAAATTGCATATTACAGAGATGAACAAAGGGTTAGGGCTTAGAAAGAGAAGCTGAAATATTTTTAGAAGGCAGTAATCAACTCGTTTGATGCTTTCTATTTGCTTTTGAATCTATGAAAAGGAAAAGCAAATTTCTTCTCCAGGTTTGTTATGACATCCATTTAGGTTTGGGTTCATTTCTCTGACTTTTGGAGTATCCAAAATCCTACAGGATTTTGTTTCACCACTGAACCTATCTCCCCCACACTTCTTTTCTGTACACAGCTCCTGTTTGAAAATAAACTAAACTAAAGATACATGTTTAAATTTCACTGCCAATTTATTTAAGTGTAGCTTTTGGTTTTCTCAGTGTTCCTTCAGGCAGTGACACTTAAACTGAAAATTCACATTTTCAACAGGATGCTCAGAATTCGTACACACATTTTCGTAAACAACACCTATACATGTAAATTGTATTTCCTCATGTAACTAAATTTCAATAATCTATTGAAACTTAGATCTCCCCAAGGTACATATGTAAATCTGAGCTCCCTTTATAAGCCATAGTACTTGTTCCAACTAATATTTATTACCAAAAATCTGTAAAAGAAATTTTGAAGTGGATTATGTCCACTTAATTGCCTTAGAGCAATTTCTTTTCTGAATGCATGCCTAATTAATGCAACAGGTTTCAATAATTCTTCCTGTTTGGTCCAGGAAGATAAAGCATGTGTTAATGGGTGGAACATAAAAAGTAAATCATTGTTCTTCCATTCTGCTCCCTAGTGTCTCATAAAATTTCTGTCATCTGAAGCAAATGACTTCAAAATACATTACACTTGTAAAGGTGAACTCTATAAATTAAGCTTTTACAATCCAATTTTCATAAAAAGGGGTCAAGAAAGAGATGTCATTGCATGCTGGTCAGTGGAGATCTTGAGCTTTACTATATTCCTTCAAACAAATCACCCCATTCTGAGGTGTTCTGAGGAGCTAAGCTTTGTCTTAGGTCCCCACCTGTTCTCTCCCCACATATTTCCACAACTCTAGCTTAGTAATTCAGCTGATTTTAAGGTAAAATTTGTCATTTTCTTCATCTTGGGCTATGCCTTTTGCACTAAGCACTAACTGCTCGTGGTTCTATAAATCTAGTCTGCAGCCCTGTGTGCCTTTGAACAGGACTACACAGTCACCAAGCAGCTCTCTAAACAGAAGGGGAATCTTCTCTAAAAAGAAAGCTGAAATATGAAATATGATATAGCAAAGATCTATTTTACCCTAGAACCTTTCTAACTCTTGGAGGGCAGTAGGGCCTGCCTAGTTTAAAAGAGTTTTGTAGGGCAGCCTGATCCATCCCTAATCATTTGGCCTCCTACGTCTTCTGAACTTGAGGTAGGGAGGAAGGCAAAGGTAGAAGCACTCATTTAAGTGCTTGCCAGGTATGAATTAAGGCAATTTTGATGCAACCACAGTCTTTCACTTTGTCTTAATAGATGGAAACCAAACTCTTTCCACCCTTCAGTTCTCCCCTATATGAATATTCAAAACATTTCATTTTCCAGAAGTCCTTTAATCTGAATTTACAGGTCTTGTCTTTTCTTAATTGAAAATAGGGGGGCATCTGGATGCAAAATCATAAAAAGTTAGTAGTTTTAGTATCATTCTTACTCTTAAGTATTAGCTGATATTTGGCTGTCCCCTTCTTGTCTGCGCCAGTCCCACACACCTGAATAACTGACACATTGCACAATGCCAGGAAAATACAGCGGCTTGATATCCATCATAGCCTCATATTCCTGTTTATCATTACTCTACACTAGGTCCTTAACAAATAAAAAGGAAAACATCCTGTCTCGAAGAGTTTCGCAACATAAAAACATCAGGAAGAGTCCAAGAGCAGATGGCAGAGGATGCGGAGTACAAAGAAGGAAATCAGAATCCTACTGCACGCTACAAATGGTAACATTCAGGGTCAGACTGGACAGGGTTCTCAGTAATCTGATCCAGCTAAAGATGTCTCTGCCTGTTGCAGGGGGGCTGGACTAGATGACCCTGTGGGTCCCTTCCCACCCAAACTGTTCTGTGATTCTGTGCCCTTGTGAACCTTTTTACACGAGCACAGGCTGGGGCACTGCAGCGATGCCAGGAAAGAGAAGCAGGGTAAAAAGGTAAAAGCAAACAGCCTTGCACCGAGCTCAGCTGAGTAAAGCACATTCCTGGGGATCACACAGCAGGACTTGCAAAAGGCTTTTTAAAGTTCCATGCATTCTTCAGCTGGATTTTTTCCTAGCGGTGTGACGCACTTTGAAAAGCACCTGTCATCGATCGGGGTGGTTTTTTTTCTTATTGCAAGTGTACGAAACAGAAGATTTCTTTGTTACAGAGGGGCTCTGTTGAGAAGAGAAAACAAATCAGAGTCAAGGGATGCAGTCCAAACCAAAGGTTCCCATCCCTTTGCTCACCATCTGTGTAGTCAAAGATAGCAAAGGCTTCCTTGCCATTGAATAATGCAAACTTGGGGACTTCCTTGACGTCATTGTGAAGGGTGGGTGGTCTGTGTGAGACAGCTGGCAGCGTGCCAGTGATCAAACACATTAGAAGATCTTCGGTGGTAAAGGATAAAAGGTGGTTCATGAAGAAACTGTGCAAATCTTTAAGCAAGTCCTTACTTTTTAAAGGAATATTTTATACAGATTCACTACTTTTCTAATAAATGAACTCCTACACGCCAATCTGTAAAGATGTGCAGAAAATGTTTTAAACACCAAACAGGCATCCAGAGAATAAGATCTAGAAAGTCATACAGATAAGTATAAAAAAGATCTCTTTCTGAGTTTCTTTGAGCTATCAAAGCTGCTAAAACAACAATGATGGAAATGCTGGAAGAATTGCAGCTGTCTTCCTGTTCCAATTCCAGGCACAAATTCTGTGAGGAAGAATGATATTTTATAAACCATTTCCTGCCCCTTTGCAGAAACAATGCAAGTACTTGGAAGTTCAATATTTCCTAAAGCCTGAAGTGACCTCTGAGAATGAGTGTAGAAAAATGACTTTTTTTTTCCTAAGCTAGTGAGCACCAAGATGACATTGAATGCAAAATCAACAAATACTAACTGAGACATCTTTTCAGGGTCATCATGGTTTTATCTGGCATCTGATTCAGCATTTCTAGAAGTCAGGGTAAAGGTTTTCCATAATGTGGGAGTTAAAAGAGATTCTTCCATTAGGTTCACTTGCTGACAGAGTCTCCTTTCTTTACTTTGGTGCTGCACAGTCCTAAATCAATGCTCATTCACACTAACAGTTTCAAGACATAAGGGTTATCCTTTCCCTTCATTCAATTGGAAGGGAAAGGATAACCTGGCAAAAACAGATTAATTAGGCAAAAAAAAAATTAGGCAAAAATGGACACAGAGAGAAAGTACAAATGGCAAGGAGGAAGAGAGAGTGAGATTCCTGTGGTCCAGCTGTTTCCTTCACAAAAGGAACCCACCAATTAATGAAATATTGCTTGGTGTTAACTTGACCAAGGAATGACCCTAGGTCTACAGCCTTTCCCCGTGGAGGAAGATCAAGACTATAGGTCAGGTTATTCTTACAGGTGAAAGCTGGCAGGTCTGTTCTCCACAGCTTGATGGTGTGTTCAGAAACACCATGAGGCACCAGCTGCTCCTTGAAGAACTTTGTGAAATGGCTCAGAGGTTTTATTGGTAGAGACTAAATAATTCAATAATAAAGGAGGATCAGGTTTGACCTCAGCATAGGAAATGCAGATGTCTATTTACAAAGTTTATAAACATACATATATAGGCACGTCCTGAAAGGAACAAATGAGGCAGAATGGCTATAAATAAGGTCACCATGTAGTGACTCTGAGTATCTCAAGTGCATACTAAGGATGGTTTCCAAAACCAGTGCAAGTTACTTCCAGCAGCTGGTATCAGCACTAATAACCTCTATGCATTTGCAGCTCTCTTTGGTCCCAGCTTCCAAGTTCATCCCTGAATGCTTGTAAGCAGAGATATCCTAGTCATCCTTTTTCACTTCTCACCTGAAGCTGGTCTGAATGTGAGTGTCATGACAATTACAGGACACTCTTGCTGCTCTCACAACCATTTGCAAATCAGCCTTCAGAGCAGATCAAAGCAGCCTTAAGCCACCCATGAGCACATTTCTGTGATTTGTGCCTGCACACAGTCGGTTCCTCAGTCTCCTTGAGGCCCAAATTTGAGATGCAATAATATAATCTTCCTCTTCCCTGCTCTTCAAATCATTTGCGTCTTTAAAGGTCAGGTCTTGAGCAGAAGACATTACTGTCTAATACACTGAGTTTTCTGAAATTATAGCAACTCCGGCTAAAATTGTGCGATGAAAAATGTCGGGCATAAGTGGATTTCAGAAGGAAGAAGATGTAAAGATGCATGAAGAAACAGAAAGGAGTCAAATAATATTCCTTAAATAGTAATGAATAAGTCAGATATCGGCATCTTTACAGGAATGTGACACATTAAAATCCAAGTACCATTCTAAATAGTTTGTGGTGTACAGAAAAACATTTAAAACACAGCTTAGAAACGTACAGTTCAAAGATGTAGAATGATATGTGAATCCTTTGGCATTTTTTTTATTCATCCCAACATTACAGCCTCCTGTTTCAGAACTAAAAATCCTACTCTTCATCTTTCAGTGACAATGACTGTCACTGAAAAAGTCATAATTCACCATGCCCTAGGATTTGTCCTGTCCTGCTTACTGTTTTTGCCAGCCTTAATGGAAGAAAAAATGGAGAAAAAAGGCATTTATGCTCTATCAGACTACAACCTACTTTCCAAGAACTGCTGTGAGACATGTATCTCTCCTGACATCACTGCTATATTTATCCTAACAATAAAACAAAATAGCAGTGCAACAATATTTCATACCTCTGTGGTGCCGTTCAGATGTTGAGACCAAAAGCTTTGCAGTTAGACAGAACGTGCAGTACCAGTAGCTTAAAATAATGAAAACCATGGATTTAATATTGGCAGTGCAAAGAGGTCATGTGTTGGGTGCAAATAGTAATTTATTTGCACTTTGAAACAGCTGGAATGGCAGAACACTTATTTTTACCACAAGATATCAGAGGATAGAGTGACTCACTTTGGATAGAAGAGCAGAAGATGGTCCTGAAAAAGCTAAAAGCGACGTAAAGACAAATTTTACTGTGGATTCTGCAGGAAAAAACCCCGAACCTCAAGACCTCAAGCAGTTTTTAAAAAGTCAAAGCTTCACTTAGTGTTGGAGGTATGAAATTATACATGCAGGTAGTAGAACTGACAGAAAAAAATTATTGTATAAATAACTATCAACAAAAAGAAGATGGGAGAAGGAAAACTACATTATCTCTACTCCACATGTGGAGGATTAGAGAGATTAAGGACCTTACCCAACAAACGAAACCCTAGATTCCAGGCAACAGTCTCGAATGAACAATATTCTATTCCCTTGTCTCTGTTAATGTTCCTGGAGACCAAATTGTCTTTGATGTACCACCAAGAAACTCAGAAACTGGTGGGGTTTTTCCACATGGGAATTGATAGGTCTGCAGTATTGCATCACCTGAGCTCCAAGACTGAAGGAAAGAGGTTAAAAAGTTTGTCTGAGACCACATAGCAGACCCATGAAACTGTGGCATTCCAATTACTAATGTCCTGCACTAATTGTGAGCCCTTAGGACATCATCCCTGGCTGCTACATCACGTCATGTCCAGGCCTGTTCCTGGGTCAGGAAAGTGAACAGCACACGTAACTCAGGTGGTTATAGAGTGCAATTCATCATCTGATAAAAGAATATGCAATATTAAAATGAAGAAAATACTAAAACAAACAGACAAAAAAAGTAAATCTAAAAAAATTAGAGTGAAAACCAGCAAGTTCTATATACGTAAAAACAAACAGGTACATTTTTGAATTTCTTACTGCAAATGCTTTCTGAAAATCTTAGAGAACTTAATCCTGTCAAAAGTATCTGCTTTGCACATGAAACTGAACACCGTTTTGAATGGCAGTACTCCTTAAAGTTTCAAGACTTTCTAGTAACCCTCACACTGCTTTCTGCCTGTTCTTTATTGTCCTTCACATCCCAGAGTGAGTGATCCCATGCACTGAGCTAAACCTTGTAAAGATAATGCCTGCAGTGCACAGTTCTCCTTCAGCAAATCTGTAGGGATAAATTATGCTTTTCTGTTGAATGAATACTACAACAGTAAAAGACACCAACAGAAAACACAAACACAGCAAATGCAAACAGAAACTCAGTGGAATTGAGTACAAACCAACTCAAAAAATTCCCTCAAGAACAAAACAGCAAAGAACAAAACAGGAAACTATACAATCAAGTTTGGGGACTTAGAGTTGGCTGGAATGGGGCTCACTACAGTAAAAAAATAAAAAAATTGTCTCATCTCTCATTCAGGAAAACACTCTTTGCGAATAAAAACTCTTGAGTCTATCATCCAATTTTCCTTGTAGCCGGAAAAGGTTGCAGGACTCTGCTAAACTCTGCTAAAATTTGGGGCAGAAAGCAGAAAACAAAGCCAAAAGATGAAATTCCTTTACTGGAAATGGGCTGTGGCAGGAGGGCGGAAGAGCGTGCCCATGGCTTTAATGTTAACTGAGATGAGGAAATGCAGAGCAGGCACCTTTTCACTCGTGACCAGACCAGCAGCTTCTCTTCCACCAGGCTTTGAAGCCTGGTGTCATACAGACTTGCCCACAGGGCCTAGCCTGGGTAAACTGAAAAAGCAACCTCTTAAAAACTAGTCATTCCTCTGGAAAAGCCACAATAAAATGGGACTAAATGCATTTCAATTTCTTGTGAGCTGCCTTTTCAAAAACCAGTTTGCATAGGAAGCTAATTTTAGACGAATTCTCAGTGTTTTAATGTACATTAAGCACATTAATAATTTTAAATACAACTACATATACTTGTATTAATTCTTATAGATGGCATAGGCTTTGGCAATTCTATCAAAATTATATTATGTATCAAAAGTTATACAATATTCAGGCGCACTCAAGAGACACAGAGTCCAGAAAGAAAATGCAAATTCACAGCAAAGTTATAAAGACTGAATCCAATTTTAATTTTTTCACTCTGCTAAAATCAGTAATCTGAACCTTCTGATTACTCACAAGTCTAACATGTCCCAAGTCAGGCTCAAATTTATACTTGGAAATTCCCAGTGGCTTTTCTTTTTAATTGAAGAATATTTACTACACAGAATAAAATATTACAAGCTCTCTAATGTATAAACATTCTTCCAGGTTTTTGGGAAGAGCTTAAGTCTCTGAACAATTTCTGATTTCTTGGTAATTTATGGTCCATGGTTACTCTGTCTATTTCTGTCATGGGAAAATGAAGGGAGAGAGAGAAAAAACAAAAATCAGGCTAATTTTTTTTTAAGATTAAACACCCACTCACTTTTTCTATTGTTATTTTCTCGTGCCTTTCTTAGAAAGGAAGAGTGCCAGATCATGGGGTGAATGTCACTGATTTCAGCAAAGTTAATCCTGAATATACCATGGTAAGGCTGATCCCATAAATCACATGTTCATAAAGAAAGGGAATGCTTTTACAAGAACAGTGGCCTCCATCCCCTGTAAGTGAGGCAGGCAGAGCCTGAGTGTCACTGTCCTTCCCCTGACAAATGACCAGACCTTCTGAACAAGAACAGATCCCTGTGCAGAAGACCCAACATAGCTCACCACGTGTGTGCTACAGAATGCATGCACACAGGCAAGCCTCCTGAGGGGCTGCAAAAAATCAGATTATTACACCTGGGGCGTGGGGTGTAGGACAGAAGATTCTCTTTAATGGGCTGAATTCAGTCCATGGGGTATTGCCTCAGCATCCATTCGTAGATGATGCATGGCATTAGAGGATAATTACCTTTGGGGACAGGACAATTTATGAAGTCCCTGAAATCAAAATATTTGTGTACTTGTAAAATGTCTGCCATGCTGCCACTGTTCTCTGTTCACTGTTATGATGAAAGGAGGTTTGGGTAGACCTTGGGCAAAATGGCTGTTCTGTGCTTTTTGACATCTGAAAATGAAATATCACTGTGAGTTAAGTTACAGTAAATCAGCTCTAAATGAGTATTAACCTGTATGGATATCTTTGAACACAATTTCAATTTCCCAGATTTATATAATTTGGGTTATTCTGTAAACTTAAATATAAGTACTGCAATAGGAGAAAAAACGTTTGGGTGTATGTGAAGTCGTGATCTCAACCAATTACTGATGAGGCAAACCCAGCATCTTACAAGAAAAAGTCACAGCCACTTCTCTGTGAGTTCTTCCTTGACAAAGGCTGGGCTGGAAACTCAGTTCCATTGAAAAAACTAGGAGTTCTGCCATTCATAGTATGGATCTGGCTTCCACCCTGGTTCTTTATTTGTAATCTTTAAGAGTTGGTCTTTAACAATCTCATAATGAAGTGTGGAATGTAGCTGAAAAGATATGTTTAAATAGACAAAGTGTGCTAAACGCTCATCGCTTTCACAATACACGTTCATTCTGGAGTAGATGTCGTGAGGAAACACGAACACCCACACTGTCCAAAACAATCTAGTAAGAGTGCTTAGATAACCAGCCTGAGCTTAAGCTTGGGTAGCACTTCCTCACAAACACAGCACCAGCTGGCTAATCTTTCATGGCATTTTTGTATCATACAGCAATATTTTCATAGGGAGTATGATCACCGTTTTTGAAAGAGGTTAGATTTCTCATTTACATGCTGAAATTAACAACTTGTCCAATATGATGTGCAGCCACTGAAAAAATACTCATGGATGTTATAGTAGAAGCCTAAAACACTTGGGTATTGAATACAAAGCTCTTTAGTAGATGAAGCTCTAAAATCCCAGTTTGGATCTTTTTAAAGGATTAACTCTGTTCAGTGTGTCTGAAACCCTATGCATGCTACACAGAAAGCTTAACTGAGATACAGGTAAAAAATATGAACTCCTGAAACAATTAGCAGTTGTTTATGTCCTGCTCTGGGCAGCATGGCAGAGCCAGCACTCAGGTTTCCCAAGCCAACTGATAACACAACCTTCCCATGGCAGTTCTAAGGCCGAAGATACGTCAGCGTGGAATCACTGAGGTCACTTCTCTCCTTTGTTATTCTCCTTTTTGGCTCTCTCCTAAATTCGAAATTGTTTTAAAGCTAACAGGATTTACAATCATGTAAATAAAGGACATTATATTAGCTTGCATATCAGATACGCTTGTTTATTCTGTCCAAGGAAGAGCTAGCAATAGCATTTTCATGACATCAGAGGCGAAGCAAAGGAAGCCATTCCAACTAATTAATCTCAGTGTTGTTTATAAAGAAATATAGGCAACTGATCTGTATAATTGTTCTAAGGAGTCACAGTTTGCACAGTATGTTTAAACAACCTATGACTATTAAGGGCAACTTTGAGGATGGATTTTTAATTCATCTGTACAAGGTACTTTTCAGAATTTATCAGCAGTGTGAGAATGGTATCCCAATGGTGGAAATGCAGAAAATTTTCAGACTTGTCTGAAATTAAAGCCCAGGTGAGTTTGTGGAAGGAAAGACAAACCTTGTCTAACACCCAGTAATTTGTGAACTGCGTAGCAGAGAGTTAACAGCAGGCATGAGGATTAAAATGATTAAGAAACCAGTTTTCCACTAATATTATAAAATTTCGTGCAGAGACAGTAGAACTTAAATAATAATTCTGAAATATGGCTCTGATTTTCTTCTACCTGATTCTCACCTGAATATTTGCAACTTCTACAGGGATTTGTTGAAATTGCCATGTGTTTTAAGGATACAAACACTGAAAGCATCACTGTGGTTAAAAGGTGAGTTAAATATGGAATTAAATGATGTTACACTGCTTCATGAACACCAAATGTTCAAATTCACCTTTTTGCTCTATGAGATTGAGTTTTATGGTGATTTGGGAGCAGATTATTTAAATTAAAATGAACTTAACCAGCCTTCTAAGAAATTGCATGTCTAAGTTTCTTTTCCTTTATTTAACAAACTTTTTAGTAATCCTTCATACTTTACTTTAAACTTAATTAAGAACTTCTGGGGAAACTGAGCTATAAACAGAGCTAATTAATACCAGCTAATACCATTACCATTGAATTTTTTTCCCCCTCCTGTATTTCATCAAACAATCACTGCATCTTTTCTCTCATCTTGCTTTCTGCCAATACATGTGAATTGGTGATTTACCAGTGATGTGCACCAGGTAGTTAGCATTTAGGTAAATTTGTGTTTTAATGTAGTGTTCATGATGCTACTGAACACAGCACTAAAGTCTAAATAGTCTGGGGAGCTATGGTGTGGGAAGGACATCTGTTTGTTCTCTACTGCCTTGCATGCTCTTTTGCGGGCACAAATCCTGTAATGATGTTTTTCCATTTAATAATTAAAAACCAGATGTGTTTCCATGCCTCCATTCAGTCATCTTCAAGTCACTTTCCACCTCCCTTTACCTGACTTCCCTGCAGCAGATCTCTGGATGTCCTCATCCTTCCAAATTCCTTCACCAAAACAGCTGTCACTGCCCGGTGAGAAGACAGGGAATTTGTCTGAGACAGGTGATATGTCTGAGACAGGTGATTTCTTTCACCAGAAACTAGGAAAGAACATAACTTCTTTTCAATTCCAAAGACATCTCTGAATTTTTTTCATAACATTTGAAATACACCAAAAGCAATTCAGAAGAATCACACTTTGCTAGTCAGCAGCTGCCAGCATTTAAAATGGCACTGCTCACTGACTTCAGCCAGGCCCCCAACAAACAGAAGCACACACCAAAAATCACTGCTGATACGCTAAATTAATCTACTTTTAGGGCTTTTCAGTTGAGCTTAAGGGGGATGGTGCTTCCAAAGTGTCCACTGGCTTCTAAGGTTAAAATCTAGCCTGGAACATGCACCCACATGGCACCTGAAGGGGTGACCTTCCTCCCCACTGCCAGTCCAGCCCCAGTGTCCCACTCCCACCCCTAACACCTTCCAGCCCTCACTCTTTGCTGTCTCTTCCCCTGCTCTCCTGTGCTTCACTCCACTTGTTCTTCTCACACGCTGTGAGAGGACAGGGCAGTCATTTGTTGTCTCCCAAACCACCAGCAGTAAGGGGAGGTGACAGACATTTTGTGTATAAGAGATCCATGTGTTGAAAACCTTCCCCTAGGTCTCCATGAAAATTTAAAAAAATTACTAAATCCATAGAGGAATAGTAAATTCTGCTAACAGTGGCTGTGTTGTGACTTTTCAGGGAATTTCTTCCAGCTGCCAGCTGAGCTAGGTCAGAAACCTGCTCTCTCTCGGTGACCTGTGGCCAGCACAGAGCCACCAGACCTGTCACCCAGCCAGTCTGTCCTTGCAAAACCTGCTGAGGATAAGGAGCGGGGATGACAGTGGAATTCCTGTGTTTACTTAGGAGCTCTTTAATCGAAATAAAGTTTTGCTGTCATACCTTCCTGTTTTCAGAAGTTATCCAGCTGTGAGCTTCCTAATCAAAAGAGATGTGGCAGCATGCCATGGAACAGCCTCCCTTCCAGCATGTAGCCCAAAGCATTTCCAAACCCCAGACTGTGCCTAGAAACACATGCCTTGGGTGAAAATTTGACTTTAACTCTACGTGCATCAGAACATACATTTATTTAAAAGAAAACAGAAATAGCAGGCACCAAGACCCACAGGCCACTTTGGAGAAAACCCCAACATGGAGTGAAGCCAGCCAAAAAATCCAAGGCTTGATTTGTTTTTCAACAGATGGATATCTGTCCATGAGAACCATATCTCACCAAGCTGCACAGTTGAATCTTCATGTATTTAAATTACAGTCTGAATTTGCTTTACAGCACACCATAAATTCAAAGGCCTCATATATATAGCATTATAAATCTCTGCTTTACTGTATGCAGTAAAAATGAGGTAACAGGTCCTCTGGGTCCTTTGTTTGGTGGCATGAGGGTTCCCAGTCCTTTCACACTTCACCTGAGGGCAACAGGAAGCAAAATTCCAAGTACACTGGAAATCTGACTGCCTGGCATTACTTCCTAAAGGAATTTTTGTTCCTACAGATTTTAGTTTGGGCTTGTTAATAAATAGCAATTAATATAAGATCCAGGGGTTCCTGTCAGCAATCTAAAGACATATTTTATTATTTTCAAGGATCCAAGTGTAATATTCCTGACTTGGAGCTAAGTGGAGGTTTCTTAGCAGCATAGTATTGTTTTTTTCTGCACGGTAGGTGAGTGGCATGTCCCTGACTTGGATCAAGCTGCTCACATTGTGGAAGAGGAAGGGTGAGAGGGAAAGATCTGCAATAAAAAACAATAAACTGTAGTTGCTAAAAGTATATCAGCTCACTGAACTCAGTGGTACTTTTGTTTTAATGCTCCTGTGAGTCAGATGATCACCATCTCACTACCCTGTGTTATCCAGGTGTCAGGGTTGAGGCTCACAGGAATCCTTTCCTTGACATCTGTGAATCTACAATTCAAGTCACCATTTGTTATAATTAAATGCCATGGAGGTGTGGATTTGACTTAATCTCAGGTAACATCTCTAGATGCTACAGAGATTTGGTGTGTATGCGAGCTCCATCCCCAGACCTACCCCAGAAACTGCAGCTGAGCTGAGTCACAGGCACAGTGCTGGGACTGAAAGCAATAATCCCTCCCGCCTTGCATTCAGGATGAGTCTTGTTCTCCCCTGGTGCACATCCCAAAAGTCAGCTCAACATGATTTCTCTTAAGCAACTTCAGGGTGCCAAATTTCCTCCCATGTCAACTACCTACAAGCCCCAATTCAAAACCCTTTTGTGAAACGCTTTATTTTGTATAGATGCAAATTGGAAATAGAAGTGGTCATGTGAAATCTTTTACCAAATCACCAAGATTTACTTACTTTGAAGTTGAGCATGATCCTTTTTTTCAAAAGCCAGCATGACCTTGATATTGAGATCATATCTGGAAATAGTTGCCACCTCATGCATGAAAATGTGTTCCTCATAGCTAAAGATGAACAGTGCATGCTTTTCCACTTTCTTTCCTGGTGCACATATGGACATTTACATCTGCCAGCCTGGGCAGTGTTGTTTTACACTTTTACTGTTTTAATAAAATTGCTTTTTACTTTTACTGTTTTAATAAAATTGTAAGTGTGATTTTTGGGGCGTTGTCAGACTGCCATTGTGTTGTAGCAAATCTCTGTAACAGAGGTTGTGGGTTAATATTGCAAGAGACATCAGTGATATGGAATCTGTGTATGAGCTGGTCTAACTCATTTTATCTTCTAGCTGTTTCTGTCCTTGAAGAAAATGACGTGGACCTATTAACCTAAACATGAATGAACTGCTTCCTGAAAAATGTTTAAAAAATGGACCTCATCTGGACATACCAAAGCTAAGACTACCTGCATTCGCTGTCACAGCTGTCCACAGATAACTTACATTGAACATCAACAACACAACAGTTTTCAAAAATTAAAAGCATATTTATAAATCTAAAAATAGAGAGAAACAGAATCTTAGACGATGACCTGAACCTTACCTCCTACTCCAACTGTATCAAGATATTGCCTGTGTTATTTATAGGAGTCTTGGAAGTACAAAGACTAAGAAATACTTCTTCTTTCCATGTTAATGAGGAGTCTGCATCTCCTCTGGGCACTCAAGTGAAATCAAACAGAAAGGCTGGCCTAGCCAACTGAAAAATCCATTACTTACACAGGGCTATATGTAAATATCCAGAACTGAATTTTTCACACCTGATTGTTTAGCATAATTGCGTGCATTTTCAAAAGCCTATGAACCTGAGCTCCAGTTTGTGCAGTGTTTACACACATAAATTGGACAAGTAACTTCATATTAAATGTTAAGAGAAAATTTTTCCTTGTTCATGGAACTTTGACAGTGGGAACTTTCTGTCAGAATCCGTGGGCATGCCTGCATCAGACTATTTGCCACATTTACTCTTTCTGCAGTTTTTCTTTGAGAATTTACTTGCCAGCTGGTGTGACCTTTTCTGACTACACTGAGAAAGGTTCCAGTTCCTTGTGTTTCTCTGACCAGTCTTAGCAGTGTGTATCTGTCTTCCAGAGCTTTTCCATCCTCTGCTGTCTTCCTGGCTGGTACTCTGTGCATCCCAAAGATTCTTCCGCTCTTCTATGCGTGGCTGTTCCATCATCCAGGATTGTGGAGGACAATGATAAAGAGACTAACGAGGTATGGCCTAGTTATTACTGATAAGCAGCTCCTCCTTAAAAGCCAGGACATCTTGTTGACACAGTGACTCCCCCAAATGTTTAGGACATCTGTGTAGAAATCTGAGGAGGATGAGTGAATCTTTAGCCTTTGGAAGAACCAGAGGGATGTTGTCTTTCAGTGCACAAGACAGACAGCAGTATGTGGTTCATGGTAGGAAGATTCATAATCTGGCCTGGAGAAAATTCAGCCTAAGCAAGGAAATGTTACCACCCCAAGACAGGGCCTTTCCTTCTTTTAACCATTTTCTACAACCAATATAAACAAAATGCCAAGACACCCAAGGTGAGGTTTATTATTATCTGCTAACTACTGACTAGGGAAATGGAAAAAAGAACTTAGGTCAGAAATCTATCAAAATCACAGAAGAAAGCAAAAACAGATGGTATCTTATTCAGGAGGAAAGAAAGAAAATTAAGGAACTATGTGATGGCTTTAGGCAGCAGAATTCTGATAAGAGAGAGCATTTACCTGCACAACAACAGTACCCACAGGGCAGAGGCAACCAGAGGATGCTCTTGGAGCTGATGAAGACGCAAATGATTTTGCACAAGTGCAGTTATTAGTGCTGGTTTCTCAGAGTTTCAGGCAATGAAACCATCCAGTCATAAACGTGAGTTGTTGAGAACGCTGCCTGCTCAGAGGGGAGATTTTCTACGCAGCACCTTTGTCTGTGTGTCCCCAGCTCCCTTCATGGCAGGCAGAGCTGCAGGGGATGGGACATGACCTGCTTGAAAGTGAGGTTTTCAGTATGCTGCTGAACTCACCAAGAAACTGGTAGAAAGTTGGACCCTCCCCAGATCTTTATTCTTTATTTTCAGTGGGTATAGACCTTATGTGTCCAATGATGCAATGTTTGATTGATAACAAGGCTGTTGTTAACATCTGGTTTCATTCTTGTAAGGCAGAGCACCTCAGGCTGAATGCACAATGAGTGGCTGATAAAAGCATTGATCCTCACACACATCAGCAAAATACAGTGTATATAGTGGTCTCTACTGCCAAAGCAATATATTTAACGTATGCTGTTCTGTGAAAAGTCATTCTGTTTTCCATAAAAGCGTAATTCCCATGCATATGATGCATATGATGAATAAAGTCACTTTATTTTGATGCTCCACGTAGGAACACAAATGCTCTCTGAATTTGTTGTCATTGCCAGTTGCCATCTGGGAACACCTTTTGTCCTTTGCCTTCAAGAAAAACAATCTCCTTTGTTCTCATCAACCTAGAGCAAGCAAGCAGGCACTTACAAGGGAGGTAGTGTTCACAGTCACCCACTTAAGCACTCTTTTCGTGCTCCAACTCTTAAACACACTGTGTCCCCTGTCAATCTGTAGTTTCTCGGGAAAAACTAATACATCTTTCTGTGCAGGACTCCTGCTTAAGGGCAAGGAGAACGGTAGGTCTTTTTTTCAAAACAGTAGGAACAATTTTAAACACCATGAGTATCCACTGTGGATTTTGGAGCAATGTCTCTCTTTTGTTCAGTGGATACATGGATTTGTGGCTACGGTGTTGGAGAAGCCACTGTACTGGGCAAGCAGGCCATCAAAACCTACAGAGAAACATCTGTTTAACCACATTTCTTTAGAATGTTTCATCTTGGCCCAGCAGGCAAAGAACAGGCACATGGGTGCCATTAAGCCATAAAAGTCACATGGGAACAAGCAGTAATACCTCCAGGAATCTCCCACCCCTTTTATGGTCCATGCTGCTGTGCTGGTGCCATATCTGTAACATTGCCATGGCAGAGATCCCAAGAACAGAAATCATCACAGTTCTTGTATTGTTATTTTCCCTACTAAACATGACAGATCTGCAGCACAGTGCAATCCCCCAGCATGTTCAGTCTTTTACCTGTGCTCAGAAAATGAATTTATTTCAGAAAGAGTTTATTCCTGCTTAGTATTCTCATCTTCCTCCTGGTGCCATCACCTTGTGTGAGCTGCTATGTGAGATTGTCAGAATGGTGTGTGTTTTCCACAGACAAATCCATTCAGTGTGGAGATCTCAGCCTCTTTGAGAGGCTCTTAGGGCCATGGCAGAATGAATGGCCCTTCATGGCCACAGATGGCAACTTCAAAACGCTTTGGTTCACCAAAAGGAGATGAATCAGTGGAAATGTGTAGCTCGACCACGAGCCCTGCAGTTCTGGCTGATTCCAGCTGGCCCTGCAGTGCAGTCACAACACGTTGCAAGAGAGGATCCAGAACACAAACAGCTAGCTCACCATCTGGAAAAAACACCACAGGATTCCTGCCCAGAAATAGGCCCCTGCTGTCTTTATGCCATTGTTATAGAAATTAAGTAGGAAACAGCTGGCCATGTGGACACAGTTATTGCAGAATATCACTTCTGCAACAGGGTAGCAAGAAAGGTCATTGAAAATGTCCATGTGAAATGAGATTTCCATATGCACATGACTTGGTCAGCTTGCAACATCTATTTTGGAGGTGGAGCTTGACTTTCGCTGCTGTCCTTTGCCTTCCTACTAAGTTAAACCTCGGCAGCAATGCCAAGAAAGAATTTTGCAGTCATTACAGGGATAATAATAGAAGGTAATGATAGTATGTTGAAGTTTTTGATGATTATACATTCAAATAGCATTGCAGAGAACTGTCACTCAGGACAAACTAGTTCTTCATGTCTGAGACCCTCAAGACAGAAATTAAACAGAGTTAGTTATCTTGTCAAGGTGAAGTAAGTCTTAAAAAGCCCCTCTTTTTCTCTAGTGGACATTTTGGGTAAGTTTAGGGAAGAGCTTGTTTCAGCTCTGTGCTTTGAAGGAAAAGTCGAAGTAAAGTAGGAAGAAGAAAATGCTGAACTCCTTAGAAGAATAACTTAACCCCAAAGCATGAGGAAACTGAAACAGGCAAATATATACAGATGGCTTATTGTGTGTCTGGGTTTGGAGATCACTTGTGCTATCTGAAGTAAAGATTAATAGACTTGGATTTTTTTCAAGGCCTGTGTCTGTCTGCTTCCACCATTGTGCACCCGTGAAGACATGAACTCTAAGTCAGTGCCCATGAAACGGAACTCAGTGAAAGGTTATGCTCAGGCACTGGGGAGCCTGTGGCTGCTGTACTAATCACAGTGTCTAAACTCAGGGACTGTGGGCTTCCAGCTCTCAGAAATGGGTTATTAAACACCAAAATCAGAGGGAAGAAGATAATAACCATTTTACTATTCTCAGCAACCTCAAGAATGTGCAGAAGTGGTGGCTTGATGATTTTCTTGAGGACAGACACTTTGCAGCAGTCCCCTTCTGACATAGCATAAACCCCTTCAATTTTTCTCTTCAAGTTTTTTAATGAAACGGAAAGGACGCTTGCAAATATGTAAATGTGTTGTCAGGTTTGCATTGCCTGAGACAGGGAGTTTTTGGGTGCACTATAAGGTGCACCCAAAAATAATAGCTTTTGATCAGTACTCTATAAATCCCTGCATGAGAAAGAGGTAGGATTTTTTTTGTAATAATTTGGTTTAGGGTTCATTTAGATCAGTACAAACAGACAGGTCTGCCTAATTCATGTAGGTTGCATTTTAAGTATTCATGAATGAACACACAGCAGGTCTGATAAACAGCTATACACTGAATTCTGTGTACCATAGCTGATGCCTGGATGATTTGTGTACAGATTCACTAAATATGAAAGCAACTCATATGCACTCGATGCACATGACATACACTTAGGTATTTATACGTGGAGTTAAACTAGCATTAAGCCCTGCATAAGTAGGCATTAGAGAAGGTGGGAGAGAGGGGAAATACTGAGGAAAATAAATGAGGTGAGATCAGAATGAATGACAAAATGCTTTAAGGTAAATATGAGAAAGCAAAGAGTGATTTTGTGAAAGGGTCAGGGAGTCAGGGTTATTAAAAGGGTAGCATAGCATAATGCACAGGGCAACAGCATCTGTTAGTTTTTCCATACATGAAACTTTTTTTTTTTTTTTTTAAGCTGAAAGCAACGCAGACATGTTTGGATTAACTTCTGTATTTTGTGCTATCTGATAGCAAAGGTTCTGTGTTGCATTTTATACAAAGCTAGCCTTCTAGACAACATAAGCTTTTTCAATTACAGCAAAATACCAACTCTCTATTAGTGCTGTGGGAATTCGTCCAGCAGACAGGAAATAATTTCTATGAGGAATGATTTGCACTTCGGCTTGATTAAGGGCAGCACCATCAGGGTCAGCTTTCTCTTGCATGGCTTGCTGTCCTGACTATCATTTCCCTTCTACTTGCCTGAAAGTGAGAAGCATTTAAAAACTGTGAAATTATGCAAGAAATAATCACCTCAAAAATTCCTCCTGGAATGGTTAGACATATTTTTTTATGGCACAAGGCGCTGGCAAAAATCAAGATGCATTTCCTCATGTCCATGTACTCTCGTGCAAGCTCTAAATCCGGCTGAAGACCTGCCCTGGGACAGAGTTACTGTTGTGGCTTCAGGCTGTGGTTGTTGCAGTGTTCAAGTGCCTCTCCCAGGAAAGCTGTTGAAGGTTTGTACAGCCTGCAGTTCTCCTTTAGTTACTCTTCGTGTTAGGTGTGCACCATCCCCTGCAACCTTCACCTAGACCCACCGTGGTGCTTTAGCATAGAAAAAATGTCCAGACAGCCCATTTTTTTAACTGTGTCACGTCCCATTTTCACAGATTCACGATATAATGGGTTCTAATTTGCTTTTCAAAAACACCCAAGGCACAGGAATATCTGACAGAAATATTCTGGAAACCCATCATGGAAAATGCTATCTTTTCACAGACAGATAACTGCATTAATTCAAATAGGAATTGTAGCTTATGTTTATGTATGAATCCTTCCCTTCAGGACACAAAATAATCACTAACTTATACAGACTGGGAGAAATTCCTCCTCTGGGAAGCCTTTACGTGATGAGATTTCTCTCAGCTTTCTTTAAACCATCTGATGACTGCAGAACACAGGGTAAATGCAATGAAATTAAAAGATCCCTTGGAAAATCCAAGTTCTTTTTCATTGTTATTATTCTCCTGAGCAATGCATACATTTCTCACTATCAAAAAAGTCATAATGTCCCTCATCAGGAAGCATCAGCCTCCCTGGCCTCTTTTTCCAACTACAGCAATAGAACTTCTTCTATATTAACCCATTATCCACATCCAGGCTTAAAAATGAAACCTTGTTTCAAGTCACCTTATCGACTTCACTTAATTACTCTACAGCCTTTTAAAAGGGAATAACTGAAACCCCAAGCAAATTTATGTTCCTTAGTTTTTGTCTTTAACGCTGACTATGAGTGGTCAGAAGTTTGGCTGGCATGTTTTCTTCACCTTTAGAAATGTTAAATACCATCCTCTTTAAAAGTTTTCTTGCTCTCTCCATCTCAAGATTTCCTCAAACTAGCTGGTACAGTGAATTTTCTTTCCATTGCAAAGAAGAAAACAGCTAAACAAGGGTCTTTTCGTCCAATGGTCAGAAAACATTCAACACAGAAATCCCCTAAGAGACCAGATTCAGCAACTGTCCAGGACAGCTGCAGAAAACTGTGGAAACAACTGAATTTTGCAGGCCAGGTTACGTTCTCCACACCAGCAGCATAAATCTTAAAAATTGTTTCAACTGGTAATACTTAGAGGTTTCAAAAGCTCTATCCCTTCCAGAAGTGCTGAGTTCTTTTAGCACGCACTCCACAGGACAGCAAAGCCCACGGGCACTTGCTTCTCCTGTGACTGCCATAGTACTGTGTCTGAAACTAAAGACTGGTGATCAAAATCTCTCAAATCTGCAGGTTCCTAGATATTCCTTGATAAGTAAATCAAATTAAAGTGATGATTCTTCTCAATATGCCACGTTGCTTCCACTCAGCTCCATCAATTTCATCGAGAGGATGTGAATAAAAATAATGTACAGCACTGTGCTAAAGTCAGTTAGTAATATGTATAGGGGTTTTTTTTCCCCTATTTAAAGAAGTCAATGTAGTTAACAAACCCCAAATATTTTGCAGCATTAAATTACTTACTTCAATTCAATTTCAAAAATCTCTATTAGAAACATCAGCTAGTATTTCTCAATAAGAGAAGGCTCTAACTTAACTGCAATTTAACTTGGCTAAGTGTTACTAACGTTCCTTGTGCTTGTGTACTCCAGATTGTAGTCCTGTGAGAAAATTCCCTGTTGGGTACTTTTCAAATCTTCTCTGACATTGCTGTATCAACCAAGCTACAGTGCAAGTGGAGGATTTTATTTGTGACTTCCATAGAGGTTCTTCTCTGCTTCTCCTTTCCTTTAACACAGGTTTTGAAACTTTTCAGACCAGAAAAGAAGATCAGAAAATACCTCTTGTAAACAAGAAGTGGTGAAGTATTTTGCTTGGAGACAGAGTTCCTACGTCTTTGGGAACAATGTTCCTTGAAACATTTGTTATCATTTCCTCTTTTAAACAGTTAAATAAAGAGACCTTAAACCAAGGGTTCACAGCGATATTAGCAAAAGGTTAACATAATATTTTTAGATTATTTTTTCATCAATGATTTCAAAGGGGAAAAGCAGCATAATTTAATTTTAATTGCTGCTCCCATTTCCACAGAATGGTGCGTATTGACAAAACAGATATAATCACACTGTCTCTGGACACTCTTACTCACTGTGGATGTGGACAGGGTAAATGAACCAGAGCTGAATAGGAGGAAGTATGGGTTACATGAAAACACTATAAACTAGTATGTAAATACTTTATCAGAAATGCGCTTCGTACAATGCTGTTTGAATCATTTGGCAGCTGGTCCTCCAGAGGCTGATCCCAGAGCTGCTCGTAGTCCCAGTGAGGCAGAGCTCCAGGTGTGCTGGAGTTCTGCAGGGCAGCAAAAGCATCAGCTGCATCAGTAAATCACCATCTCCTCTCACCCTGGGCAGGGGCAGAGGGGCACTGCAGGGTCTTTGCTTTCTAGCTGCAGCAGCCCAAGGGATTGCTAGAGTACAGCAAAGCTTGAACTCTAACAATATCCCTAAACTTTTCCAAAATGTCCTCTTTCTGCCATGAAATACACCTTACACTGAATGCAAACCCCATCTCTGTGCTGAAGGATCCTGCTGGAACGGTGGAGGAAATAATTTGCAATTTACTCACGGTATTTAGGAATCAATCAAGACTTGATGTCTTTCAGAAAAACAATTAATATCTGTGGCTTTAAGAGTACAAAGAAAAGGTCCTACAGCATGGAGAGAGAAAACATGAAACAGTAAGAAAGGAAAACTGGAAGCCACTGATGTGAAGAGCAGATAAAAGATCCAGCCAAGCAAACCAGGCATACAAAGAAGCTATAATCCTGGGACAAAGTGTAAAGTAATTTACTGAGCTAAGTTTTCATACTAATGGGACTCCCTGCACAATCTCTAGTCAAAAAAGAAGCTGATTCTTTTTCCCCTGAAAATTTTGGAATATTTTAACATTTAATGAAAGAGTAGGATTACATGATCTTGTAATATACAACCCAATTCATGCTTTTTCTTCATTATTAATTAATTAAATAATATGAAAATACCTGCAGACAGAGAAACAGATTCAGACCAAATGAAATGAAACCAGATTGTTTTCCCAGCAGAGAACAAATAAAAGCACCAAAATATTTAGGTTATCTGAAGTCTACTGCTAAACATAAAATAAAATGTTTCATCTGATGATTACTTGGTTCACTTTTTCTGCCCTTTACAGCTAGAAGTGTTTCATCCAGCTGTACAGCTGACACAGGCATTTGACCTAGAGGGCAAGAAGTGCACTTAGAAATAAATCCAAGTAAAAAGCAAGAACAAATGCTGCAATATTTTTTGTCCTGTCTGTTTTCCTCTATCCCAGATAATAACCCCAAAGTTTTAGCACTTCCACCTTGAAATCCAGATCTGGTTCAGAAATCTAATGTGACATTTTTTTCATGTTTCAAATCACTGCTACTGCAAGCATGACAAAGGAAAACAATCATTTAAAAATCCTTATTAAAAATCTTATAATGAAACTGTTCTCATAATGTGAATGAATTTGGTTTAGTACTGGCCTGAAAAATTCCTTGTGGGTTTACAAGTTGCAGCAGGTCTCTGGGGAGTTAGATTCAGAGCTATAAACCTGCCAAAGTACACAGATCTATGCAGTGTAGACAACATTTGGGAGCTGACAACTTTCCACAACAGAGACACTCCTGATACTGAAAAACAGACCTCTCTGTTTTTCTGTCTCCTGT
>VWZT01010038.1:11881-24035 GCA_013397055.1 Pachycephala philippinensis
AGGTCCAGCCACTCGATGTCATCCCCCATGGGGGTGGGCACGGGGGGCTCGGGCACGGCGCGGCCCCGCGGTGCCAGGGGGCAACACCCGGCTCGGGAGGTCCCCGTCTGTCCCCAGGAGCAAAGGCTCAGCTCAGCCCTTCCACCCCGGCTCTGCTCGCTGCGAATAACCCGGGAGGGAGGGAAAAGCAAAAAAAAAAAAATTCCCGACCAAACCCGTGGAGTTTAACCCCCTCGGAGCCGCGGTGCGCCCTCCCCGCCCTCGCCGTGACTCTCCGGGGCCAGCCCGTCACTGCTTCCTGCGCTGCCTACTCGCTGTAATTACCATCAATTAACTCGAGGTGAGTAATTATGGAGTTGTTACTTCCCTCTCCTGTTCATTTGGAACAATGTCGGATTCTTCGGGCCCGTCTGATCTCGCAGCCAAGCCGTATGTAGGGCACCCTGATGATTATCTGCGGCACTTTTGGGGCTGCCCACCGGGTATTTTCTCTCGCAGCCGTCAATTAAAAGTCTTTTAAGGCCGGAGGTGGGGTCTGGGAGGCACCTGGGCCGCTGATTGAAGGAGCCAATTTGCCCTCCTGTCTCAGCGGCGCCTTTGCAAAGCTGCTCGTGGCACCAGCAGGCTCGGGAGAGGCCTCGGAGGTGGAAAAGAAGGGAAAAAAACCCCTTTCCTGCTTCCCAAAAATTCCCTGATTCTCAAAGCGGGGATTTTAGGATCATTAGGGTCGGAAGAGACCTCCAGGATCAAGCTGAGCGTTTGGCCGAGCACCACCACGGCCACTGAAGCGTTTCAGGGCTTCTCCTGCTGAGCTGAAGCTCAGTCCCCACATCAGAGCAGTTCCCCGCCGGGATTTGGGGAAACCAGTTCCCCGAAAGCTTTTCCCGGAGTTCTTTGAACCACGGGATGAGAAAAACACGTCTGGTTGGTCGCTTTGAGAGAGCAGCCGACGGGACCCTGGCACTGCCACCGTCCTGGGCATTGCTTCACCTGGAAAACTCAATTCCCTGGGTCCCGGGCATTGTTTCACCTGGAAAACTCAATTCCCTGGGTTCCGAGCATTGTTTCACCTGGAAAACTCAATTCCCTGGGTCCCGGGCATTGTTTCACCTGGAAAACTCAATTCCCTGGGTTCCGAGCATTGTTTCACCTGGAAAACTCAGTTTCCTGGGTCCTGGGCTTTGTTTCCCCTGGAAAAGCTCCTCCTGGGCATTGTGGCACCTGGAAAAGCTCAATTCCCTGGGTCCTGGGCTTTGTTTCACCTGGAAAAGCTCAATTCTCTGGGTCCCGGGCATTATTTCACCTGGAAAAACTCCATTCCCTGGGTTGGGTGCTGGACATTGTTTCACCTGGAAAAGCTCCATTCCCTGGGTGCTGGGCATTGTTTCACCTGGAAAATCTCAATTTCCTGGGTCCTGGCCATTGCTGCACCCGGAAAAAGCTCAATTTCCTGGATCTGGGGAATTGTTTCACCTGAAAAAAACCTCTATTTCCTGGGAAAAATATTTGGCTGCAATCCATGGGGGATGCCCAGGGCTGTGAGCTGAGGGCGGTGAGCACACATACTTGCATTGGGGGCGGTTCAGAGCGAAAAATTCCCAAGAAATTTTTGGGATCTCGGGCCGTTTGCCCGGGTGTGGGCTGGCCCCGGTCCAAGGTGACACCCGGGAGGTGCCACCCTGTGATGGTGTCACCCTGAAGCCGCTGCGGAGCAAACCTCGCTCGCCGCCCATGAGAGGGGAACTCCCTGATGCACCCCGAGATTGGCGAGGTCACGGCTCAGCCCGGGGAGGCGGCTCCGCTTCCACAGCCCGGAATTCCTTGGGAATGCACCAGCAGCGGCTTCATCCCAGGATAACCCAAATCCGGCCACACGGAGCCTTTTTCATCGTGGTTTTGGGAAGCGCTGGTGGAGATGGTTTTGGGCGTCAGGGCAGAAATGGTTTTAGGAATAAAAACGGTTCCTAAAATGCCCTAATCCTATTGGAGTGCCAGGGAGGCTCTGTGGGATAATCCCGGGATTCCTGGGAATGGCGGCTCCTCTGCGGAGCTTCAAGGACAGGGTTTTCTTCCAGGAATCATGGAATTTTCAGAGCTGGAAGGGATCCAGAAGCATCATCCAGTCAGCTCCTGGCACGGGATATCCCAAATCCCACCCCGTGCATCCCTGGGAGCGTTGTCCGAACGCAGCCTTGGGGCCGTGCCCATTCCCTGTTCAATTCCCAACACCCTCTGGAGGAAGATTTTTTCCAGAATGGGATAATTTGTCCCCCCGGTGCCACATCAGGAGCTCGCTGTGCCCATCCCTCCCCTTCCAGCCCCGGGATAAACCTCTCCAATTATCCCGAGTATCCAATAACTCCGGAGAATGTGGGATCAGCGTCCAGGCTGGATAAGCTCATCTGACCCTAAAAGATTTCCTTCCTTCTCTAGCGACCTCCAAGGGAGGGAGGAATTTCCCTGAGCACGAATATTCCCGAATTTTTCCATGGGAATTGCTGGGAATGGGCTCATCAGGCACATGGGGAAGGAGACCTGGGATGAACCACGCTGAGGTTTTTGGAGGCTTTGTAGGACCTTGAGCCAAAAACCCCGAGCGGCTCCAGGCTCCCTCCTGCCAGGTGAATAAATCAGCTTTTACCGCTTCCCACAGGGGAATTCTTTTCCCTTTATTTCCTTCTATCTTCATCCAATGGAAATTCAACAGGGAAATACCGGCGGGGTTTTTTGTTTTCATGGAATCCCAGACTGGTTTGGGTTGGGAGAGACCTTAAAGCTCATCCAGTGCCAAGGGCAGTTTTCCATATTCCAGGTTGCTCCGAGCCCTGTCAAAACTGACCTGGGACATTTCCAGGGATGGAATCCAGTGTTATCCACAGGGATCCATCCCCTCGGGTGGCTTTGCCGTGATTCCCGTGCACGCACAAATCCCAAATTCCTACCCTCCCCATCCATCCGTGCCCGTGCCCCAAATTCCTCCTTTTCACCCCAAAGAAGGAGCAAGGTGGAGAAGTGGAGGGATTTGGGATTGAGGGGATGAATCGGGAGCTCAGACTGGAGCCGTTTCGGGGTTGTGGTGACTCCCAAATTCCATCTCCTCTCCAAGGCAGGCAGATTCACTGCCTTTTCCCGGGATCCCCAAATTCCATCTCCTCTCCAAGGCAGGCGGATTCACTGCCTTTTCCTGGGATCCCCAAATTCCATCTCCTCTCCAAGGCAGGCAGAATCGCTGCCTTTTCCCGGGATCCCAAAATTCCATTTTCTCTCCAAGCCAGGCAGAATCGCTGCTTTTTCCTGGGATCCCCAAATTCCATCTCCTCTCCAAGGCAGGCGGATTCACTGCCTTTTCCTGGGATCCCCAAATTCCATCTCCTCTCCAAGCCACGCGGATTCGCTGCCTTTTCCCGGGATAACAAAATCCTTGGGAACACCGGGAAGAGGAAGGGGACAGCGGGATGAGCCCTCCACGAACATCCACGACCTCGGACACAGATGCCGCTTTGGGGACGAGGATTTTGCTCCCAACAGGAGCAGCCCAGCCCCGAGATCCCCATGGAGAAGCACCCAGAAGCCACCTCCTCCTCCATCCACACCATTCCAAGCCTCCAAGGGAACAAAGGCAGGGAAGCAGCTGGAAAAGGGATGCGTGGTGAGGTGACGGTGGCAGGGAGGACACCCCAGCCCGAGGTGACCCCGCCGAGTGACACAAAGCCCGGCTCTGGGGACATTTCCCGCTGGAAGCCGTGTCTCAGGCGCCAGGAATGTCACAGAACCGGGCGCTTCCCCGCACAAAGGGGCGGTTGTCGCTCCCGCCCTGGATTTTTTCCCATCCCAAGGTTGATCCAAAGGATGGGAGGGGCAGGGTGGGAGGGGGTGGCACCTTGGGGACAACCTCAGCGGGGGCGGTGGCCTCGGCGGTGGCGCTGGCTGCGAGTCCCGAACGGTTCTGGCACCACCTCCTGGACAAAAGATTCCCGGGAATACAAACAAACCGGGAACGCGGCTGGAGAGCTCCAAGCGATGTCCCCAAAACGCGCCCTGTCCCCTCCTCGACTGGAATCTCGGAATGGTTTGGATCGGGAGGATTTAAGGATTATCCTTAGGGAAGGAAAGGACAAATTCCACAATCTCAAGCTCTGCCCAACCTGTACTTGGACACTTCCAGGGATGGGGCAGCCATGGATTTTCTAGGAATTCTGTGCCAGGGTGTCCCTGTCACTCCTCCCCCCGCTCCAAGGTCCCACCTGGATGCCAGCCTGCCAGCACCACAGCCACAATCCCGGGATATTTGCTCCCTCCCGGCATTCCCAGCTGGAGCAGAGACCAGGAATCACCTCGGGTGATCGGGAGTCGCTGAGGAAAAACCCGAATTGCCTCCTGCTCTTTAGGCCTGGTTGTGAATCCCTTGGGATTTGGGGGATGGTGCCAGGGAATGCTGCTCCCTGGATTGTTCCCGGTGGGAATTTTGGGGCCTGGATATGCAGGGAACAGGTGTTTATCAACCTCTGATTACCCATTCCAGGGGCACATCCACCTGGGAATTCCATCCAAGCTCCTGGATGCCAGCAAAACATCCTTCCAACTGTGGGATCAGAATGTTTTCCACCTTATTTCACCTCAAATCCAACCTAAATTACCCCAGTGAGTGGGAACAGCCCGGGATGAGGAACAGAGAGCATGGAAAGGATCGGGAATTGGTGCTGAATCCCAATGTTCTGCCGGGGTTTTTGTTCCTTCCCGGCACAAAGAGGGAGCTGGGCCTGGATCCCGGGATCCCGAAATCCCAGTGTTCCAGGGAATGCGCTCTGCATGCAGAGAGGGCTCAGGAGGCAGGGATTTGCTGCTCTGGTGAAGTGATTTTTGTTGGGATAGGGATGGGAGGGAGCAGGGATGGGGAAGGGAAGAAAAAGGGGAAAGGAAAAAGGGGGAAGGGAAAAGGGGAAAGGAAAAAGGGGAAAGGAAAAAGGAGGAACGAAATGAAAAAGGGGGAAGGGAAAAGGGCAAAGGGAAAGGAAAAAGGGGAAATGGGAAAAGGGGAAAGGAAAANAGCTCCTTCTCTGGGGTAACCCTCCCACATCCCGAGGTTTTGCTGGATTAAAGAGAGAAGCTTTAGATGGGATATTGGGAAGGAATTCCTCCCTGGGAGGGGCTGGGATGGAATTCCCAGAGAATCCGTGGCTGCCCCATCCCGGGAAGTGTCCAAGGCCAGGCTGGAGCAGCCCGGGATGGTGGAAGGGGTGGGACTGGGAGATCTTTAAGATCTCTCCAATCCCAAACCATTCCATGATTTTTTTTTTTTTTTTTGGCAGGAAGCAGCAGTGGAAAGTGAAGACAGCTCACGTGCCTCAGGAAAAATTCCACGTGCATCCCAAAAAACCCATTCCAGGGAAGCAGCACCCATCCAATGGGAAAGCAGCCAGAGTTTTTTTTTTTTATCCCAGCATTATCCCGAGGACAGCTGGATGCTCCTAACGACCCCAATCCTTTATTCCCTGAGGATTTTATCCCCTCCAAACAACTGGAACAACCCTGGGATTAAATCCCACTCAGAGCCCAGCAAACAGAGGGATGGAATCCAGCAAAATTCCACGTCTCTGCCTCCTCCTGCCTCCCAGCTCCAGAAAAAACTGGTTTTTTGGGATCAAACCAGCTCCACAGCAGCATTAATTTGCAAAGCAGCAGCTCGGGGACTCCAACAAACGAGTTCCTCAATCCTGCAGCTCCGGAGCAGGAATTATTCTCCTCCAAGTGCAGCCTGGTGCCAATGGGATAAAGAATTCCCAGCGGGATTTGTGCATTCCAGATGGCAGCTGGATGTGCTGCCAAGCCCAGGGAAGCTTTTCCTGCACTTCCAGTTTTTTTCCCTGCACGGAGAAATCCCAACGTTCGTTTTTAAGCAGATTTTAAAGGCAGAAAACGATTCAGAATTTTAAAATCCACTTAAAAAAAAAAAAAAAGTGTTCCTCCTATCCAGCTTTTTTCTCAGGAATGCTGCAGGAAATTCCATGGTTTTCCTTGTTTATTCCAGCAGAAAATTATTCAGAATTTAAAAATCCACTTAAACCAACCATGTTCCCCGTATCCAGCTTTTTTCAGGAATACTGTAGGAAATTCCATGGTTTTCCTTGTTTATTCCAGCAGAAAATTATTCAGAATTTAAAAATCCACTTAAAAAAAAAGTGTTCCTCCTATCCAGCTTTTCTCCGGAATGCTGCAGGAAATTCCATGTTTTTCCTTGTTTATTCCAGCAGTTTTATATCCCGATACTCAGGAAAAACTAACCCCAGGGTGATTTAGGGATGAACAAGGTGAAAATGTGAGGGGGAATCAGGGATTGTGCTCCAAGGTGGGAATTCTGATGCCTTTTTTTAAGGAATAAACAACCAGGAACTTGGAATTTCTCCCCAAACTCACCCAGCATTCCAGAGATTCCCAGGGAATCACAGCTGGAGCAGAGCCCTGGGGTGACACCAAAGGGAAGTGGGAGCAGGATTTTGGGGTTGAATCCCAAAAATCCATCAAGGTGGGAATTCTGAGTGATGCCTTTTTTTTAAGGAATAAACAACCAGGAACTTGGAATTTCTTCCCCAAACTCACCCAGCATTCCAGAGATTTCCAGGGAATCACAGCTGGAGCAGAGCCCTGGGGTGACACCAAAGGGAAGTGGGAGCAGGATTTTGGTTGAATCCCAAAAATCCTTCATCCCATTCCCTGGAAATCCCTGGAAAAATCCAATTTGTGCCTCCAGCTACCCCAATTTTGGGACAAAAAGCACTTCCAGCTTCCTCCTTCCCAGCTCCTGCCAGGAATTCCACCGCTTCCCATTCCCAGGGATGGAATTCCCTGCTCTAAACCCCACGGAACCACAAAACCAGCTTCTCCCCAGTGAGAAATCCTCGGATTTTGCAGCTTTTTCCCCCAAATTTTCCCGGATCCACCCCGATTTATCTTGCAAATCTCTTTATTACAACGCACGGAATTAGTCCCGAAGAGTTTCTTATGTACAGAAATAGAACTTTTAGGTAGAAAAAACCCAACAAAGCGGCCACAAATCAAGGAAAAAATCCATAGAAAGCCAAATCCAACTCTTCCCGAAATGATACAAAAATAAAATCTGCTGATCACAGTTTTGATTTAAAAACCCTCCAAGAGTCGCTTTCACCCCCCTCAGCCCACACTTTTTAAGGAATTTTTTAGGGAAAAAGGGGAAAAGGGATGGATTTTGTGGAATTCCATTCCATTTCCTGCTGGATTACCTGGAAAACAGGAGGTTGGAGAGGGGGGAAAAGCTCATCCAAGCAGTGGGAATGCTGCAGGATGGATAAAAATCTCATTTTTCCAAGGTTTCAGCCCTTTGGAAGCAGCAGCTGTTCCTTGTTTTGATCCAATTTTTCCATTTTTTTTCCAAGCAAACATCGGCAGCTGTCGATTCCCAGAGCTCCCAAGGTTCTCCCGAGCACCAAAAAAATCCGAGTTGTCCATAAATAACTGAAGCACCACGTTCCCAAAGATCCCAGCAATTGGGAGATCCACGGGAAAAATGAACTGGGAGATCCAGGGAAAAATGAGTGTAGTGTTTTTTCCGGGGAGCACTTGGAATTATCAATCCCACTGACCATAAATCCCATAAATCCACACATTTTTTTCTCTTGGAATTCCACTTTTCATTTCAATTTAAAAAGCAGATCCAAGGTGAGACAGGAAAATCCTAAAAAATTCCAAGTGGAGTTTTCAGGATTTGAGGACGTTATTCAAAAATTTACGATTTTTTGGAGGAAAAGAGAATCCAATTTTTTGGGGGAATGGAAAATCACATCGCTGCTGGAATTTGGGCTCTGTTTGAATTGACACAACTCCAATTTAATGAATCCCCTCAATTTTGGAATTGCACCATAAAAAAGGGGATTTTTCAACTCAAAGAAGCCACTTCCTGCAAGAAAATTAAAGGATAAATCCCAAAATCCTGGGATTTTCAAGTCAGGATAAAGCAGGAATAAATCATTTTTCTCTCTGTAATTTTCTTTCAAATTAAAACTTGGATTAATTCAGGGTAAAATTAAAGATTTTTTAGGGTTTTTTTTCTCTACAAAAGGGAAATGATTCTGGCCAGCTGAACAAATAATTGATTTATTCACCCAACTTTGTGCAAACATTGGAATTTTTCCGTTTTTATTCCCCTTGTGTGACCTGCTTGGAAAATTCCCACACCAACCTCCAGCTCCAAACCCCCTTTTTCCCCTCAACGATTTTGCCTAAAATAATTTAATATTTCAAACTAGGAACATAAATAAAGAGTTTTCTCCTCCCACTGAAATGTTATTGGTGACCCCAGTGCAGACACACAGAGTTAATACTGATTTTTGGGAAAGAAAACAGGGAATTTTTGCCTTTAAATTTCCTTAAATCCAAGATAATTCTCCTTAAAATTACCAGGACAAGCAGATCATTTCAATCCCTCTCCCAAAGCAGAAATACAGCAAAGATTAATTAAATAATTGGGGAATTTTCCTCCCTAAATTCAAGCATCATCCACAGCCTCATTAAGAATCTCAAAGCTTTAATTATTGATTGGGATGAGGCATTTCCTCGCCTTAAAAACCAAGGAATTTGGTGCACAAGCAGCCAGAACCCTCTGGAATAATCCTGGAGATGGGAATTATTTAAAATTAATCAAACCAAAGGGGTTGTGATGCACCACTGTTCCTGGCTGGAATAATCACACCTCAAAAAGCTCCAGGAACACTCCAACATTGGATTATTCCATGCAAAAAGTGGGAAAAATCTCTTAAAGGAAAGGATTTTTAAAATGAGGCTTTTGGAGAAGCTGGAGAAGCTGGAAAAGCACCAAAAAAAAACCAAAACAACACCCCATCAGCACATCCCTCAGGGAATTTTAAATCAAAACTGCAATTCCAGGGAATGAACCCCATAAATATTTCCTTCAAAATAGGTTTTGCTCTTTTTTTGTGTGTTTTTTGTGTTTTTTTTTTTTCCAAAGTGCAAAAATCCAACTGAACAGTCCCCACACTTCCCAAGGTATGGCAGGAAAAGGCTTTTTTTTTTTTTTTTGGGAATGGACTGAACCCCAAACAGTCTGGTTCTTCTCAAGTGCTAATTAACAGGAACGCAATTAGAGCACCCTCACCCTTCAGGGAGCTCCAGGGATTTTTATCTGGACAGCAAAACGGGAATTTTTTCAATATCAAACTGGGAAAAAAGGGAAAATCCCACTTTTTCTCCCCATTTCAGCACATGCAGCTGCCACTTGTCTCGTTCAGATTTCATTAATTTAAAGGGTCACACAAATTGCAGGAGTTTTAAGGTGCTAGAAGGGGTCAGTCCTGTGGGAATGGGATTTTTGGAGCCTTTGGAATACCCTCTGTCTGTGCTCTGGGCTCAGGCAGTATCCTATGGCCTCCTCAGTCTCCTGGATGCGTTTTTGGAATCTGCATCCATCCCGTGCCATCTCTTCCCAAGGCCCTTTCCGATCCTCCTCGCTGCTTATGTAATACTCTGTCACTTTTTCAAGGAATGTGACCTGGAAAAAAAAAAAAAGAAGGATTTGAGTCAGGAATTTTCACCATATGGAGCTTTAAATTGGTACTTTTTGGGTTTTTAAATAGAAGTTATTAAATGCTTAAAAGTGGTGAAGGTTCAGGGATTTTTTCTTAGGGTAGGGTGAGATGGGATATTGGGAAGGAATTCTGGAGTGGGGTGGAATTCCCAGAGAATCTGTGGTTGCCTCATCCCTGGAAGTGTCCCAGGCCAGGTTGGTAGTGGGGAAAATGGGGAAAATGGATAAAATAAAATGGGTAAAATAAAATGGATAAAATAAATAAAATGGATAAAACAAAATGGGGAAAATGGCAGCCTGGGATAGCGGAAGGTATCCCTGCCCATGGGATTGCATGATCCCTTCCAACCCAAACCATTCCATGTGCTGGATTAAATAAAATATTACAAATAAATCCTTCCCTGTGAGGGTGAGGAGGGGCTGGGATGGAATTCCCAGAGAATCTGTGGCTGTCCCATCCCTGGAAGTGCCCCAGGCCAGGCTGGAGCACCCTGGGATGGTGGGAAGTGTCCCTGCCCATGGGACTGGATGATCCCTTCCAACCGAAACCATTCCAGGACTCCATGTGCTGGATTAAATGAGATTTTGGGAATAAATCCTTCCCTGTGAGGGTGAGGAGGGGCTGGGATGGAATTCCCAGAGAATCTGTGGCTGTCCCATCCCTGGAAGTGCCCCAGGCCAGGCTGGAGCACCCTGGGATGGTGGGAAGTGTCCCTGCCCATGGAATGGGATGAGTTTAAGGTCCCTTCAACCCAAACCAGAGCAGAATTCCACAATTCCACAATTTACTCCCCACTCCTGCCCAAAATACTTCACCTTCAGCTTTCAAACCACCCAGCTGCTGACTTGCCTGGACTAAAACACTCCTCAGTTACTCCAGAGTCACTCAAGGCTGCCCCCGAGGGCTCTGTGAGCTCACACCTCGTTCCCTGGGTTGTAACCTCAGCCAGGGCCGTGCCAGGACACTCCAGGCTGGGAATGTGCTCCAGGAAAACGGCCGGGATTGCTGCAGGTTACGTAATAACCCAAAAAAAAGCAGAACAGAAGGGCTGCTGTTGAGTCAAGAGCCCCGTGAGTCACCACGGGAACAGGAATCACTCGGATAAGATAAGGAAGGAACACTCATCCCTACGTGACTCCCAACAATCCCTCCATTTCCAGCCAGGGTGGAATTCCAGGGTGTGAAGTTCACACAAGGAAATTAAAAATAAACACACAAAAGCTGTCACTTTTGCTACTTTTAACAGCTGTTAAGCTATTTTAGGTAAATAAAGGAACTTATAGGCTCAAGATCTCCACTTGGCAGTGTTTAGACTAAGACTACAGTAAGGATTTAACTCGGAGTTAAACCCAGCTTATTTCAGGCTCCTGCTGAACTATTTGTGCTTTTGCATTTAGCTATAAAAAGGCACAAACTGAACTGTCAGCACCTCTAAAATCAGGATTAATTCCTCAAAACAAACACTGGCATTACAGACGACTCTGGGACATTATTTGTTCTGGGACAAATATTCCTGGAAGCAGGAAAAAACATGGAAATGTACCAAAAATGTGCTGCTCCATTCCTAGGATTTATTAACACACCTCATTCATGCTGGCACAGTGAAGGGGGTGTTTGTGGTACAGGCAGCTCCCAACCTTCCCAGAAAACAGGAAAATATGGAATTCCAGAAGGGTTTGGGGTGGAAAGGATCTTAAAAATCGTCCCAATCCACGGGTAGGGACACCTCCCATTATCCCAGGTGGTTCCAAGCTGGCCTTGGACACTTCATGTCCATGGGATGAAGAGGTGACTCCAAAAATAATCAGCAGCTGGGGATGCAGAAATCCCAAATATCTGTGGGAGCAGGGCCAGCAGGTCCCTCAGAGCACTGCTGAGTCCTAAATGCAACAAACACTCTCAGCTTTTATGGCTTTAGGAGCGTAAATATTGCAAGATTGCAGGTGGGAATGGCTTTGAGCTGGCTGAATGACCCCAGAATTCCCGGGAATACCTCAGGGATCTGCTCTGCTGTACCTGGCCCTGCTGCAGCACCTGCTTTAGGAGCTCTTACATCAGCCCATCCCCACCTTGCAGCCTTTTTACATCAGTCGGAGCCAGCCCGGGGCACAATTCCCGAGGCTCTGACGTCATTTGGGATATTGCAGCCAGCTCATCCCTTCTTTCACCACGGCACGGGATCACCGGCAGCACCTGGGCCGAGAATTCCTGCTGCAGCTGCAGCCCCGAGACTTGGGAGAGCTCTAAATTAATTATTCATCTAAATTAAGGGGAAAAATACATATATCTGCTGTAAAAACACAAAAGAATTAAATATGTTTTCTATTTGCATGACTTGTTCCACCATTCCTCATCCAGATGTTTGAGGTATCCACCCTGAACATCTGCAGCACCACAAACATTTAGGACAAATTCCTATTTATCTGCATCCTACTACAGGATTTGGGCATTATTATTAATGCCCAAATTCCTCAAAAAATCAAATTACACTGCCAGTTTGGGCTCAAAACTCCATTTTTGATGACATCACTTCTATAAATAACTGCTATAAATAACTGTTCTATAAATAACTATATATA
>VWZT01010039.1:2055-36082 GCA_013397055.1 Pachycephala philippinensis
ATTCTGGGATTCTGATTCTCCACAAGAACCATTCCCAACACTCCATCCATGAAGTTTGTACGTCGGTTTTCCAAGGGAGCACACGAGTCCCTCACCTGAGGTCAGGGATCCCATCACAGCTGATTCCTCACCAGGTCTGGGAGTCCTGACGCCAATCTCCAGTTTTTGGGGAGTCCACAGGAAGAGTTTTGTTATAAATCACAGAATTCCAGAATGGTTTGTGTTGGGAAGGGACCTTAAATCCCATCCAGTGCCATGGGCAGGGACACCTCCCACTGTCCCAGGCTGCTCCAACCCGGCCTTAGGCACTTCCAGGGATCCAGGGGCAGCCACAGCTGCTCTGGGCATCCTAAACTACAGCAGGACACAGAATCTCCTTATTACAAGTATAATTCCCCCTTTTTCTGAGGATTACAGTGTTTTAGCAAGACTACAAAAGAATATTTGCATGTACTCCACTCCTCAAATTTGTGGAACTTTAATCTGGGAAGATTAGGCCTGTTCCACTTCGGATGCTTAATAAAACAGATGGGCAAAAAAAAAAAGCCTTAAGTAACCAGTGTAGAGTTAATTTTCTCATTAAAAAGCTCTAATTTCCACTGCTTTTTTCCCCCTTTTGTAGGATTTACAGCGATACAGCCATGCGCTCATGTATATCCAAGGGATAGCTTTGGAGATAAAAAAAAAAATCCTGTAACCCGTGGGAGATTTATTTTGCTAAGGAAGAATGTAAATTTGGCAGAGAAAAGCAGAATCAGGAGGATGTTGACAGCTGCCTGAAAAGAATTATTGGGGGAAATCTAATTTTACCACTGGAAGCAGATCCCAGCAATGAGATGGATAACTGGGAAAACAATTTTCCATTAAAAACACTTCCATGGGGCAGTTTTCGAGCAGCTGAAGGATGGCTCCATACACGTGTGGATAAATTCATAAATCAAGGACCTGCAGACAAATAACAAGGAGGAAATTCAATCCAGCCCTGTATTATGTCCACATCAGCACTTATTGATAAATAGACACCAATTCTGGAAATATTTTGCTTCTGGTGAGGGCTTTTGAGGGAAATATTTCCTGCTTGCATCTAAATTAGGATTGATGCGTATTTTATGAAGAAAAATGCTATTTTCTAGTGAACACTTGGCTCGTAAAGAGTTGTTTGCCCTCAAAAATCAAACACAGGTTGACTTTTCAGATGTTCAAATGTGTCTGGACCTAAGAGTGGTGGTGTTGGGGTGTTTTAGTTTTGATTTCTGCAGTCACAAATGGACATCTGGTAATTTCTTACTGTTTGAACTAATCAATGTGCCACGTAAAGTCTGTGCAACAAGAAATGGTATCGGCCGAAACTTTGCAAAAGAGAAACTCCGTGGATTTACAGAGCAGGTTCAAGCCTTGAGCATCAGGAAAGTCCACTCCCTTTATCCAGAGGAATTTTCATCAATGGCCCCATTTCTCTAAAATTCATCTTCTTGACCACACTGCATTAATGAAGTTTTGGGACTAAATGACACCAGGGAGTAACTAAAAAGAGAGGAAAGAATTTGTATTTTCTGAGTTCTTCATTAACACTTTTAACTGTGAGAATTTCCTCCTCCTTACAGGAAGCCCCTTGGGATAAGGGCCTGGACAAGAGGGAATGGCTTCCCACTGCCAGAGGGTGGGGTTGGGTGGGAGATTGGGGAGGAATTGTTCCCTGGGAGGGTGGGGAGGGGCTGGGATGGAATTCCCAGAGGAGCTGTGGCTGCCCCTGGATCCCTGGAAGTGTCCAAGGCCAGGCTGGAGCAGCCTGGGACAGTGGGATCTGTCCCTGCCCATGGCAGGGGTGGGATTTGGTGACTTTTTCTTTCCTTTCCAACCCAACCCATTCCATGATTATGTTTAATCCTCTTCTGGACTTAACCCCCTCTAATCAACCCCCACAAACAGCACCTTTCTCCTCCCCTGGCCCTGTCACTCCTCTGGGAATGGGAGATAAAAAGATGTCAGTGTTTGATGTCACGATGTGATTGGACAGATCTGTTTCACGTCTCCCTGTTTCACCTTCCTGAGCAAAGAGACAAAACCCAGATTTCCATTTCTTTTCCTCCCTCGCTTCCCAGTGTGGATGCCTTTGTCTGATAGAAACAAGAAGGAAGCCGGGGAAGTAAATCCATCACGGAGAAGAATAGTGAGAAGTAAGTTCTAATACAGGTGTCATACATGATTTAGGGGATTCTGGCCCCAGAACTAAATAGCAAAGCTCCTCATGCAGATTCATTGACAACGCCCTAATTTATGTGACAGCATTTAAGGGGAGAAAAAAAAAAATTATGAAGGAGGAATACACAAAAATAAATTTCCTTCAACACAGCCTAAATTTAATAAAGCAATCTAGCAACTGCCAGCGAGCACCGCAACTCCGGAGTGATTAAATAAGGAGGAGCATAAATTATGCAACGCAGTTAATCAACGTGGAGCTGCTCTGCACAGCAGCGTGGGGCTCGCCCAGGAGAGCACCCCCTGCACCCCTTCCATCCCCAGAGCCCCCATTCCCTTGGCTCAGCATTCCCACCTCCTGTTCCACCAGGGTTTTCCCGCTCTTCATTGCTGGGATGGGGTTTTGGGGTTGTGCTGGAGGTCAGGCTGTCTCTGATGTTGACTTGAACACAAAAAAAGGATTTTCTTCCTCACCTCCTGCTCATTTGGGAAGGTTAGGGCTCATCTGAATGGTGTCCCGGTGGAAATCTGGGATTTATTTTCCATACTGGCTCCTTCCACTTAAAAGCAGTAGCTTGAATTCGCATTTATCCCTCTGTTTAGCATCACTGGCTGGATCTATTAATAGCTTTCTTACCCAGTTCCTAATGTTAACAGAAGTTTCTCCTCATCCACACTCACACAGTTTTCCTTTGCCATTTCAAAGGCATGAATTTATGCTGCCAAATCCCAATGCATTTAAAGGGTGTTAAAATGGCATTTCCATGAGAGAAGCAGCTCGGTCTCTCCATCACCCACCTGAGCTGAGGGGCCAAAGTCGTTTTTTTGTGCCCAAAGCTTTGATTTTGATCCCTCACCCATGGAAATACCTTATGTTCACAGGTAATTCCGTGTTATTCCCTCGGGAAGTGTTGGGATTTTTGTAACTACAACCCTCCAAACACCTGGAAGCTTGGAAGTTTCTCTCCCTCTGCACCTCACTTCCGTCATCTTTAAAACTCCTGTAAGTGAGCACTCAATTCACCGAAATAATGAGGGATGTGCAGGGTGGAAATCATGAGGTGTCAGGATAATTTTAATTTAGCTGAGACTGACAACTGTCAGGCTCCTTAGAAAGCTGGGGTTTAAAAATAAACTCTGTATTATGAACAATTCCGGATGGGAAGAAATGGGAGCTTTATAAACAAAGGCCCTTATGTTCTATTAATTGATCCTGTGCCACTGCCATCAACAGACAGGATGGAAATATCTTTGATTCAATGCAGTATCAATTTTTAAGCCCTTAATTCACAGATTCTTGGTTTTTTATTTTTTTTCCCCTTCCTTTAATTCAGTCCTAAAAATCTCAGCTGAGTTGGGGAATTATCTCCAAAGTAGAGCAGGAATTCAGCCCTGTGATCCTCTCAGCTCTGGGTTCTTGTTCAGGAAATGCCCCCACTCCACTGCTGCCTTAGGTTTTAACTCTTATATGTTTCAAATGCTGCATTCCCAGTGTGTAACTCTGCAGTGTCCTGCAGCCTGGGAGCTGCTGCTCTCTCATGCTGAGACAGACAGAACAAAGCCTCTCCAGGCTGCTCTCCAAGGACACCCAGCCCATTCTAGACCCAAAATGTGTAACCCAGCATCTTGAGAAGGGGGGCAAGCTGAGGGCAAATTCCATCATTAGCTCAAGTTGAATTGGTGAAATGATGCTGAGATGCAAATGGCCCAAAGCTATAAAAGTGTGAAGAACTCGTGACTCGGGGTCCATCTTGGGTGCAGCCTTTGGCCTGCCCAGGGTGTGCCTCTGAAGGCCTTTCCAATAAATATCCACCTTTATTCCCTTCCTCCTGCCCAGTCTCTGTTTCTGGGTTGGCCTCTTTAGGCATCACCACAGCAATGCCAAGACCTTCCACCTGAACAGGCAAAAACCCTTTCCTTATTTCAGCAGGATCAGGAAATGGATTTCCTTTGGTGGCCATTGTCAAACACAAAGTATTTGAGCCATGAAGAGCTGGCCCAGCTTTCACTGTGTGAGAAAAGAGTCCCTGAAGTGACAGCTGGCAGTGAATCCATCCACGAGCCAGGAGCAACCCCGGGAAGCACAGCACAGCTCGAAGTGCAGATCCAGGTGGACCAAAACCTCCAAAAAACCCACGAGGAAAAAATGCCCATTTAATCTATGAACCGTTTCAGGCCAGGGAGCAGATTTTGGAAATTTATTTTACATTTAAGGCCAAGGATATGATGGAAATATCCCCCAGCTCCTGGCACCACGGGTCTTTATTCTAAGCAGAAGGTCACACCAGGCAAAAATCCCAACAAAACGTCCTGTGAAACTGCCCTTCCTGAATTCCTGTTTGGGGCATGTTCCTCTCCCCTTCCCTTTGTTCAGCCCCACACAATTATGCCCCAAATAAAGACATTTTGCCAGCCTCAACACTTCCCACTCGGGTCCCCACAATCTCCTCCTCTTTTCCTCATTGATGAAGATGGAAAGGAAAAGCCACACGTTGATTTCCTCGGAGTTTCACCCAATTTATTGCCACCAAATTCACAGTTAGAGGCACCTGGGGCTGCTGGGCCCAAAGCTTTGATTTGGGCATCTCTTGAAGAATTAAGAGTCAGGCAATACCCATCACTTCCACAGTTTAACCAAAAAGATGTGGAAAATAACAAGAAAACTGAACATAATCCCTGATACCCAACCTGGATACCATCCTGTATCCAGGATCCAACATGTGAGAGAACCGTGCAGTGAATTTTTACCTTCTCTCCAGTTTGACACATTGAGAAACAAGTCAAGACTTTCCTAACTTCAAGGTGACTTTGGAGATATCACTTTGAAGTTTCCCATGTATTTGGCTTTTTGAAGTTAATTGAATTCACTCCAATACCAAGCAGGCTGGAATGAGACCCCTGCAGCCTTCCATCAAGGCAGGAACCTCTGAACAGTACCTAAAATGCATTTTTTTCCCCATTTTCCTTGTTTATCAGGCCCAAATTCTCCACAGTGACCCCCAGGGAATGTCATTGCTCAGGATGCCTGAAGGCAGTGCAGGCCTCAGGTTTGCCCTGGCCACCTAAAACCTCTCACATTATTCTCACCAATATATAATATATTATATATATATGTGTAACATAGATACCTCTCAGAAATAATATTTTGCCCATCCTAATCCTCGTGTTCCGTGTAAGAACAACTCTCAGAGCCATTTATTCTTTAATTCTGCTGTGTAATTAAAGCACTGAACCTAAATCAGCCTCGGGATGGGTTTGAGGAAGTCAACAGGCCTGAAGGAAACAACAAATCTGGTCCACAATGAAATTTCTCTGCATTTCTGCTGCAGAAATAACTGTAACATTGTGAGGGTTCTGTTGGCCAAAATTTAGAAAATGTGGCTTAAACTCAGCCCAAGACTTCTGGGATAAAACCTTCAGCTCCATCCATTCAAATGGCTCAGTTTAGCACTTTATTTTAGAAGCTTTTGAAGGGACAGACAGAAACGAGGCAGCTTAAAAACCATAAATGTTTTGGGGCAAACGAAATTTTGGGCTTTGTCCGTCCTGCCTCAGCCTGCACCAGGAATTCAGGGGTGAATTCCTTCACACCTTCTCCCACTCAGGTGTTTTCCGTGTGGAACAGAGACCATGAAATCACGGATTGTTTTCCAATGGGCCCGTGCAGCCCCTCAGCTCAACCCCCACACCCTGCTGTGCTCCTCTAATTAAATTGATTACTAATTTATCCCGAATTAAAACTCAATCAGCAGCGACCAAACAGCACCACAGTTAGCTCGATAAGGCTGCATCTCCAACACCTTCACTCCAGGTTTAATTCTGTTGATCTTTTCCTCTCCCAACAGAGGAGAAATGGCAGTGTGTAAAAGCAGGACTCCTCCAGACTCGGGGTAATTAAAGCCGTGCTAAAGAGGTGTGAAAAATAAACTTGTTTTACCACGGGGATGTAAGAAATGGTCTCACCTCGCTCCAGGTTTTGGGAAGAAGTCCCCTGCAGGCCTGGCTGAGCCTGGAGTTTATCAATCTCCAGCCTTCCTGTTGTGGTTTATTAATTATTCAAGATGCACAAACAAACAAAAACCAGTTTATGCACGGGGTGGCTTCTAAACATTCCCAAATTCCTTCAAAGCCCATCAGACCCAGGCTGGGATTTATCTGAGTGACCTTGAGCCACAACTCCTCAGCTCTGCTGTGCTCCAGCACTGATTTACTCCGGGTCACCTTCCAGGATGTGCTGTCTGGGAAGTTTTATGGGGGCGTGATTAATGACAAACCCAAAGTGTGAGGGACCCCACGCGTCCCTCCGGGTGCTGAGTGACCCTCTGGCTCTGCCCCAGCTCCTCCTCGAGCCAGGGACACGAGGCATGAGCTGAAACAGGGAACGTTTCACTGAACACCACGAAAAACTCTCACCACTGAGGACTCTCAAGCACTGGGGCTGCCCGAGAGGCTGCTGAGTCTCTGTCCTTGAGAATACTCAACCCCAAGCTCAGGTTATGGACACTGGGAAAGCGTTAGCAGAAGAGATCCTCAAGCTCTCAGCATTTTGTGAGAACCCTGTCTTTCCCATGTGAATTATTTAAAACGATGTTACAGTTTTGTAAACTACTACACCTGCGAGTTGTTTGCCAAGGATTGTTATGGTTTTAGCTAGAATATATTTAGAAGCTGATGAACTTGGACACGAAAAAACCACGCAGACCCTTGTCAAGAGGGAAGCAGAAAAAAGAGAGAGGGTCTGATGATCCCGAACTTTATTATAGATGTTCTCAGAAATCACCGTGGGTTGGAGGGAGAAATCACCACCCCCCAATCACACTGGNGACGAACTTGGACACGAAAAAAACCACGCAGACCCTTGTCAAGAGGGAAGCAGAAAAAAGAGAGAGGGTCTGATGATCCCGAACTTTATTATATATGTTCTTAGAAACCACCGTGGATTGGAGGGAGAAATCACCACCCCCCAATCACACTGGTCAAAGGAAAAATCCATCAAATGTCTCCGCCCAGGAGAAATGGAATGCAAACAATAAAGCACGGTTAGCAAAGCATGGCTGTGTTTACAGAAAGTGCGTGAGAAACTCTTACAGAAAATGAGAACATCGAAGAACTGCAAAACTCAGGGCAACAAGAAACGGCTGGCTCAGAATTTGGCCAATCACCCCAAGGAGTGGATGGCCAGAGGACCAATTGTCTTATGCCACTTAATGCACTTCTTACGAACTAACATATAAAGACCTTACTTTTATTATTAAAGCTCTCTCTATATTCTCAAGCCTGAACTCCGGGTCTTTTTTTTCTACCCATCCTCAGTGCAGCAGCAACAGAGGTGGCCCTGCCCAGAGCTGGAGAGCTGGAACAGAACATCTCCAGAGGTCCCTCCCGGCCTCAGCAGCGCTGGTTTTGCAGGGTGCTTCAGAGACAAGCACCCTAGAGAAGGAGTTTCCAGGCAGAGGCTGGTTCTGCTCCCACACATCCCCTCATGGAATGTAAAACAACGTCACAGTCTCAGAAACTGGGTTTTAATGGATCAGGGAATCAGGACAGAATCCCAGCATGATTTGGGTTGGAAGGGATTTAAAGCCCATCCATTCCCACCCCTGCCATGGGCAGGGACACCTCCCACTCTCCCTGGTTGCTCCAAGCCCGGACTTGGACACTTCCAGGGATGGGGCAGCCACAAATTCTTTAGGCAATGAGAGAAAATAATGAAAATTATTCCCTGTTTACACCTTTTCCCCAGCAAATCCTACTGTTCCGTGCAAAATGGCAACTCCAGAGCACATCCCGGAGCTCAATTTGCTGCTTCCATGGATTCCTTCCTGGAAGGCCTCCACGTGTTTGTGCTTGAACTGGGGAAGAGCTGAAGTCCCTCCTTTGCCTTTCCCCCTCTGCACTCACATTGAGATCCACGGGATGATCCCAGCTGTGTTTTGGTCTCTCTCTTTTGCTCAGTACCACAGAATTTCGTGCAGCCCTCACAGGCAGTTCCTGAACGCTTGGCACACAATTTTCCCAATCACGATCCACGGCAAAATCCCGTTCCAGGCCCACTCTCCTGTCCATCAGATTACCATTAGCAAAGGGAAAAGCTCTTGCTTGGAGCACTGCCCTCCCTCTCTGCCATCCCCAAACCTCCCACTCAGCTCTGGAAATAACAGCTCGCACTGCTCTGGAAGGATCCAGCAGCAGGAATATTTTCCTTTCCACTGAAGGGATCAGGGGTTTCTGGAACCAGGGGTGTGCATCTTTAAACCCCAAATTTGGCTCCTCTCCCCATCACTGCCTCCTTTAGGCACCTCAAGCACAGCAGTTCTTCCAACTGCTCCAAACTCTGCAGCTCCCACAGAAATTTTTGGGGTTTGGTGCTTTTGATTAAAACCAACCTGCCCACAGCCACAGCTGTGGGGAACTCTGGTCCAGCATTAAATTAGATCCAGGAGCTCTCTTTTTCATGCCTCCTGCTGCCCTTGGCTGCTGGGAGAGGGGCTGCCATGGATCCACGGGGAAAAGGCCACAGGGACTGTCTCAGGAGAATCACAGAACCACGGAATTTGGGTTGGAAGGGACCTTGAACCCACCCAGTTCCACCCCCTGCCTCGGGACACCTCCCACTGGAGTTACCCCACTCTGCAGAGGTGCTGGACAGGGAGACAAGGGACAGCAGAGGGAAGATCTATTCACAGAATCCCAGAATCCCCGAGGCTGGAAAAGCCCTTCCAGACCATGGAGTCCAAGCTGTGACCGATCCCTGCCCTGTCCCCAGCCCAGAGCACTGAGTGCCACCTCCAGGCCGTCCTCGGACACCTCCAGGGTGGGGACAGGAGTTGATACACTCAAACAGGTCCCTGGCAGGGAGGGAGCACCTTCACCTGAGGTGTGCTGAGGTCGGGCCTCTCCTCTCCCTGTGATGGCCAGGAGTTATCTCTGCTTCTGCCAGCCCAGTCCAGCACCAGGGACAGGCTCCAGGACCAAGGGACGGGCTCCAGGACACAGGGACAGGCTCCAGGACCAAGGGACGGGCTCCAGGACACAGGGACAGGCTCCAGGACACAGGGACAGCTCCAGGACACAGGGACAGGACCAAGGGACAGGCTCCAGGACACAGGGACAGGCTCCAGGACACAGGGACAGGAGCCAGGGACAGGCACCAGGACACAGGGACAGGCTCCAGGACACAGGGACAGGACCAAGGGATGGGCTTCAGGACACAGGGACAGGCTCCAGGACACAGGGACAGGCTCCAGGACACAGGGACAGGACCAAGGGATGGGCTTCAGGACACAGGGACAGGCTCCAGGACACAGGGACAGGACCTAGGGACATAGGAACAGCTCCAAAACACAGGGACAGCACCCACAGACAGGCTTCAGGACACAGGAACAGCTTCAGCACCCAGGGACAGCTCCAGAACACGAGGACAGACTCCAGTTTGCTGAAGCCATGCCCACATCAAATTAAAATGCTAAACCAAGCTTTATCCACTTGTTCCTTGTGGGATCCATCACTTCCCGGGCTGATACCACTCCTTATCTCTGCTCTGCTCGGAGCAGGGCCTGTACATCGCTCCACACAACAGGGCCCCAGCCCCAGGACACCCCAGCATTCCTCCCATATAAATAATAATTTGTGAGTGCAAAGATTAGATAAACACCTTTCCCACAACCCTGGAAGTGCATTTGCTGCTCTGAGAGAGCTGAGATTCCTTGGAGCTGCTCCAGAGGTGAATTTGATCCTTTGTACACGGACTCCCTTCAGAGTCTCCTGATCCTTTCCCGTTGACTCACGTTCCCAACACTTGTTTCTGAATTATATCCCAGCACAAGTTGGCTCAGGTAATTTTCCACCTATTTAATTGTAATTTTTGCCTCAGATACATCCGCAGCAAACCCTTTGTTTCACTGAGGGCTTTTTCATTTTTCCCCCTTGTAAATAAAGATAACATCCATCATATCCAAAGTGTGTAAGGGATCCAACCTCCCGAGACCTCAACACACTCGTTGAGATGATCCTGGGTTAAGGATCTGAGCTGAATTTCCTTGACAAAGGTGTCTGGAGTGATTTATCCTCAACAGACTCGTAAGAAGTCCCCAGAGAGGTCTGAGGGAGTGAAGGAGCCCTTTGCATTCCTCACGACCATCCCCGGGTCACACTCCCTGCGCAAATGAGCTTCCTGCTGAAGCGAAAAGACAAAAAGAAATGAAAGAAAAGGCAAGTGGGAAAATAAAAAAGGATTCACAAGGAAAGCCAGAGGCCCAATTTAACAGCAGCTTTTCATGCGCTTAATCAAGCTTTGGGTTTTTGTGTTTATCTTTGATGTTTCTCCAGCAGCTTCAAACCGCCAGGAGTGCAAGTGCAAAGCAAATCCCGGGCAGTTGCTGGGTTTGGGAGCTGCTCACGGATATTCCATGTGAGAACAGGCTCCTGCAGGGCTGGATTCTCACAGCGCAGGGAGAGGTGACGCTGGTCCCCACTGCCAGCTCACAGGGAGCAGAGTTTGGGTCCTGGGATTGTTGGCATCTCCGTGGTGCTCTGCAGAGCTGTACAGAGTTGTCCTTGGTTAGGAATGCCTGGCCAGCTTCCACAGGATCCCAGAATGGTTTGGGTTGGAAGGGATTGTAGAGGCCCTGGGCATCCCTGGGAGCAGTGTCCAAATGCTCCATTTTTCCAAACATGGAATAATTTTCATTATTTTCTCTCATTGCCTAAAGAATTTGTGGCTGCCCCTGGATCCCTGGAAGTGTCCAAGGCCGGGCTCGGAGCAACCTGGGAGAGTGGGAGGTGTCCCTGCCCATGGCAGGGGGGACACTGGGTGGGGTTTAAGGTCCCTTCCCACCCAAACCATTCTGAGATTCTGTCGTGATTCCCTGATCCATTAAAACCCAGTTTCTAAGACTGTGACATTCTGTTACATTCCTTTACATTCTTCCTCTGGCAGCCTCGGGGCCATGCCCATTCCCTGGGGAGCCGGGGCAGTGCCCAGCACCCTCTGGGGGAAGAACCTTTCCCAAAATCCACCCTAAATCCCCCTGGCACAGCTCCAGGCCATGGAGGAGCTGCAGAGATGTTGGGTTCCCTGCATGGTCAGAACATTTTCTGCTGGACTTGTGACACCATTAAACCACTTACACGGTGGGGATGGATCAAAAGCTGGACTTGATGGTCTTGGAGCTCCTTTCCAACCTCAATTCTGTGATTCTGAACACCCTGAGAAAGATTCTCTCATCTCTGCATGACATGGAACTCCAAATTCCCATTCTGGAGCAGCTCTGCCAGGCAGATCCTTTCAGTGAGGGATTTGTTACCGAGGTGGGATCCGACCCACGGAGAGCAGAGGGGAAATAAAACCCATCCAAGGCTTCCAGGGATCCACCAGGCAGAGCTGGACCTCCCTCCCCGCTGGATATGGAATTATGGAATCAGTAATGTTGGAAAAGGCCTCCAAGATCATCAAGTCCAACCCTTGACCGAACCCCACCATGCCCACAAAAACTAAAAGTGCCCTTTCTGCTCCTGGTTTGAACATTTCCAGTGGCTCCACAACTTCCCTGGAGATCCTGTCCCAACGTTTAACCATTCAGTGAAGAAATTGTTCCTAATATCCAACGTAGAGGTGGGAAAAGGAAAGGGAGAAGGGTCTCAGGTTTGTTTAGGGTGAAGAGGAGGAAGTTACAGGAGTCCAAACTTTTTCTATTCCCTGCAAAAGTCTGGGAATAAGGAGCTGGACTCACCCCAGGAATGTACAACAGGACACAGAGACAATAGGCAAGGAGAGAAATTCTGATTGCACTTATTTTAAAAATATATAAAAATAAACCAAGTGAGTTGTTAAAGACCAAAACATGGCCCAGAAACTTTGGGGAACCTTCAACCTTCAGACTTGAACTGGTCAAGGGCCTGTAGAACCCTGAACTCTGAAATTACCTCTGGAAGTTGCTTCCAAAAGAAATCTCTCTTCAGTTCCATGGCTCTGAGGTCTTTCATCCTGTTAAATCCTAATGCCTCCATGAAAAAATGCCCGGAAAATGCCATGTCCTGTGGCAACACAAGCGAATTAACATGGCACCGAGCTAAAATTAACAGGATTTTATACAATGGGAGCCTGCAGCCTGTGGGTGCCCTGGGAAAAACAAGCTGTCAATCCACACTGGGAACATCCCCGCAGCCTCCGGGAATCCAGGGCCTCTGATCCGGCCCCATCCAACGGGAAATCTCTTTATTTTGCTGCGGATTTTTATAATTCCCTGCTCCTAAACCCAGCCAATGATAACCCTTCATGCTCTTCCTCCATCAGAATATTTTGGGGATTATTTACAAAGAGAGGGAGCTTTGCTTTGGCTGCTGCCTGTTTGAACCGTTGGGTGAGCAGGAAAAAACCACACACAAATTATTTCCGTGCCTGTGCAGCTTCCCTTGGAAAAGCTGAAGGGAGAAAAGGAATAAACTGCATGGAATTCATGCTTTACGTTGGTTTTTTTGGAACAATTTCTCAGCTCCTTAAGGACAAATGCCAGGAACTGTAATTTGGAGTCCTGCCTTGCTCGCTATGGATCATCTCCACCCCAAAATGTGTGGATTGGCACTGTGCCCCCAATTCCCTGGGGAGAGCAGGAATAATCTGACTTTTAATAGGGATTTGTACCTGGCAAAGGAAGTTTGGGATCTGATTTTACCTCAGTGGTTTAGGCACAACGTGGGGAGCATGGAACTAAAGGAGTCAGAGCTGAGGGAGAAATAGCAGGAATATAACAGGGGTGAGATTTGTTCCATCTGACCCCCCATTCCTAATTCAGGACCTGAATTTCCTAAGGCACCCTCAGAAAACCAACGTGATCCTTTCACTGATAAATTCCCAGGATTAAACTGAAAATATTCCTAATTTTAAGCCTTCCATTAAATAAGAATCCAGAGTTTCATTAAACATGTAAAATCCAGCTCGTCCTGGCATTAAAAACAACTAAAAAATAAATTTAAAAAAACAAACAAAAAAAGAAAAAAAAAAACAAACAAAAAAACCACAGAACGTTGGGATTTTTTTTCTTTTAATTCACTATTTTTCAGTCAATCCAATAATAGCTGTTAATTCTGACAAGTTCGGGATTGGCACTGCTGGGAGAGTATGTTTTTCTGTGCTCTCCAAAATCCTTCAGCAGCAATTGTGAGTTAACCCAGGGACTCCTCCAGCACCAGGCTGCTGCCAACCAGCTGATTCCCAGGCAGCTGCCTGATCTCCCTCAAAATTATTCACAGCTTGGGGATGGAAAAGATAATAAACATATGGAATAAGATGGTGAGAGGCTGGAGAAGAGAGGGGATAAATAAAGGTTCGAAATCTGCCAGCTGGGGAGATACGAGCCAGTAGGTACAAAGTGGGAGAAAAAGAAAGTCTTGTCAAAGAGACGAGAGTGATTTGGTCAATTTTGGGAATGAAAATCCCTCTGTAACGAGGAAAATGAATGGAACAGCCACCAATCCCAGGCAGCAGTGACATTTCCAAGGAATACTCGTGTAAGTAGAGAGCTGAAAATTTCATTTTTTAGGGACCTGCCAGCTGCCAATCCAAAAGACAAATCTCAATAAAGGAATGTGTTGAGTGCCAGGGTTACTTTCAAAAATCAGTTTTCACAGAACTGTGGAGTGGTTTGGGCTGGAAGGACCTTAAATTCCACCCCTGCCTTGGGCAGGGACAGCTCCCACTGTCCCAGGGTGCTCCAAGCCCCATCCAACCTGGCCTTGGACATTTCCAGGGGGGATCCAGGGGCAGCCACAGCTCCTCTGCTGTTTCGTTCTAGAAAATCCCATTTGGAAGCTCAGCTAGGTTAAAAACGATCAAGGACCATGTCCAGTATAACACATCCCAGTGTTGGAGTAGGAATCAGAACCATGGAATGATTTGGGGTGGAAATGACCTCAGAGCTCCTTCAGTTCCGAGCCCTGCCATGGCAGGGATACCCCTCACATGGATCCACCCCAATTTCCATCTCCTCATCCACGTGCACAATTCTTTCAGTGGCTTTAACACACTGGGAACAGAACTTGAAAAATATAAAAGTTAACACCTAAGGCATCAATAGCAGTCAGGAACCAGCTCCTGGAAGGATTTGGGTCTCCATCCCTGCAAATTCCCATTTCCCTGCCATCAGTGGGCCGGCACATTCCCATTTTCCCCTCAGTGACACCGAGACTCCATCCCTCCATGTCCACTGGCACCAACAATCCTCATTAATGCCATTAATGCCCATCCCCATTCTCAGGCCTCCCCTCCCAGCTCCCATCCACTGCCAGCCACTCGCTCCGAGCCAGCAGAGCCACGGGATCCTTCTCCAGCAGCTCTGGCTCATTGCTGCTCCCAAAATGAGGGATTTTCTCTTGTCCCCAGTGCTCTGAATGCAAGGCCTGTATCCAAACAGGCCCAGCCCTTCCCTCCTGGAGAGGAATCTGGACAACTCCAGTTATTAATTCCCCATTGTTGTTCCGACTTTAAACTGCTCTTTAAAGCCACTGTGATCTCTTTCAAGCAGCGGAGGAAAAGAACACTTTAATCACTAAAAGTGCATTAAAAATTCAGCACTCGAATCCTGCCTAATAGATTGATATTTCCCATGAGCTGGCAGGGGAAGATTAGCTATTAAAAATTCCCTTGTCCACAGGCATGTTAAATCCACCTGCAATCGGGCCCTGCTTGTTTGCTTGTTTGTTTTTCTGGTTAAAGAGACACTTAAATTCTGACCTCTTCACGCTTTAAATAAATCAGGGAAATTTATTTCTGTGTTTTTTACAGGGTTTTAAGGCCAGCTTCCATTTCAAGAGCTGCAGAATCTGGATCCTGCTTGTCCTTCCCAAAACCCCGAGGCTGCCTCGATGTTTGAGGATGAGGAGCTTGGAGAATTTAAATCCAGCTGTCTTAAACTCCCCAAATTCTGCTTCGTCACCCCAAACTTCTCCATTGGCTGGGATGAGAATTAAGTTAAAAAGACACAAACACTGCAGAGAATCAGGAAATCCAGTGAAAGCTTAAATCAGACTCTGGAAGTGCAAATTCCTCCCCACTGATGGATTTAGGGTACGGAGGGAGGAGTTTATTCACAATCTAAAACCAGGAAAAATCATCAGCTCCTTCCTCTGTTCTTCATCCCTTCCATCCACCCCTTCAGGGAGCTGCAAGAATCGATGCTCTGCTGTTAAAATTGTTATTGGGAGTTGGACTGGATGATCTTGGAGCTCTTTTCCGACCTCAGTCATGGAATCCTGGAATGGTTTGGGTTGGAAGGACCTCTAAGCCCACCCAGTGCCACCTCCCACTGTCCCAGGGTGCCCCAATCCCCATCCAGCCTGGTGAAACCCTTCCAAACCCTCCAAATACGGGCTGGAAACTGCAAGAACTTGGCGTTTGAAGCATCCTCAGGAGACAACACCCCCAAAATCCAACTCTTCCCTGCCTTTTGTGGCTTTAAAAGCAATGGAGCTGGAAGTGGCCTGCATTTAGGGGCAGAGGGATGAAGAGAAGAGGGATGGATGGGTCTGACAAACAGATAATTATGGGAAGGCATTGCCTGGTTCCTCTCATATTTCCTACAATGGTTTTTTGCCTTTTTTTTTGCAATTTTTTTTGTCATTTTTTTGCCATTTTTTTGCCAATTTTTTGCCATTTTTTGCCATTTTAAGGGGTTTGCTCCCAAACCCAGTGACCTGCACATGTCTGGAGCGTCCCTAAGGACGACCTAAAGAACAGAAAGGAGGAAATAAAATTTCTGGATGCTGTTAAAACCCAAGCAGTTTGCTCTGCCCTCCCTCCACAGCCCTGCCTGGAGCAGAGGAGCTGCCACGGATCCAAAATTGATCCAAAATTCTCCCGTGGTCACAGGAATGCCCCAGGATCAAGTTCAGGGATGGACACAAAGCACTTAAACAACAAACCCAAACCCAAACCCAAACCCAAACCAAACAAATCCCACAATGATCCCATTGCCCCCAGCCTGGCTGCTGGTGCCAAAATGGAAAATAACATTTGCAGAATCCATGGATTATTTTTTCTGGGATGTTTTCCCCCAGCTGAAGGAACTCAGGGTTCTCCTGTGGATGCTGCCTCCTTGTTCAACTCACGTGCAACAACCAGAGACCTCAGAAAGGGCATAAAAAGGACTAAAGTAATCCCAACCAGCATGGAAAGCACTCAGAATTTCATCTCAGTGCTCTGACTGGGGTCAAGATATATTTTTTTTGCCTTTTTTCTCATAAAAAGAACCCAAATGCCTGAATTCGACCAGTGCTGGACATGTCAGAGCTTTACGACCACGAAAAATAAGAAAGAAAATGTAATTTAGAGGCAAATCCACGCTGTCTGTGCCAGCTGAGTGAATTCTGCTCTGACAAGATTCCACGGATAAATTTCTGTTTCATTTCATGGTGTTTCTTCCACCGTGATGTTCCAACCAGAAACCACACTGGGAACAATTTGGGATGGAATAGAAAATGATAATGTCTAGACAGCAACGCTGCCTGAAGTATTTTCAGGGAATATAAAAAACAAGCATTAGCAGCAGCTCTAATAGCTACAAGTTAATAATGACAATGTTAATTTTGATTTTAATGATTCGAGGTGGGCGCTTAAAAAAAAAAAAAAAAACCAACAAAAACCCCACCACGGAACAAAATCAATGAGCTGGAATAGGAATTCTAATTTGGAAAGCTGGACAATTATTAATCATTTGTATTATTCAATTAATAGTGACTTTTCTAATTAATAGGATGCTTTATGTCCCCATCTGGTATTCAAAGGCATCATTCATTTTTATCCTTGGGAAATAAACAGCTGCAAAGGGGGTTGATGCGCTAATAGGAGAGGGAAATTAAGCATTGGATTTGCTTTTCCATTTTAGACCCAATAATTCCCCTGGAAAAGAACATTTTTTTTAATGCTCCAATGATTTAATGTTCTCTATCCCCATCCACACACCCCTTTTTCTTTTTGGTTTTGGTTTTTTTTTTTTTTTTTTTTGAGCCTGCCCAAATTTTTATTCACAAAACATCTTCCCTGGATTTCTGTGGAGAGGGAAGCTGGAACCCCCTAAAACTGGGAGGGAGCAGATATCCAGAAAGAGTTTTCATGCAAATATTTACATAGGGAGTGAGCCAGACTGGGACTCAGCACTTCAGATAATCAAAAATATTCCTCCTAAACTTCTTTTGTGTCTCCAAAAAGCCAGATGGGGCTCAGGAGGAGCCTTTCAGGGACTTGTCACATCCAAATACTTGCAGGGGAATTTAAAATTTTGGTTCTGCCGAGGTCAAATTAAGTCAAATTGGGGGTATTTAGTCATTACCTCTGTTTTGTGAAAAAAAAAAATTACATGGTTTGCGGTTTTTTTAAAAGAAATATGGATTAGAAGTATAAGAACGGCATTAAAAACATGATAATCAGGTCCTGTCAGAACAAAAATAACAGCTTGGGGGATCTGGATCCTGTGGGGTTGGGAATAATCAGAATCTGTTCCTTTCTGTCCAAAAAAAGGACACATTTTCAAGAGCTCAGCTGAGTTTTGCAGCTCAGCTCCCGCAGCCAGAGCTGCTTCCTGGCTTTTCCAAGTGTGAGCAGGAAAAATGGGGGAAAAACCATCAAAAACGCCACACTGGAATGGGGAAAAACCTTCCCACGGGCGGAGCAGCTTCCAGCCCCTTCCTGGGGAATCCAGCACTGCCCTTTCCCTAAAAATGCCATTTATCCCTCTGGAGGAGTCTCTGCTCTGCCAATGGATCCAGGAGGGGTTCAGGCTCCTTCCCTGGAGCCCCGAGCGGGCGCTGCCAGCAGGGAAGGGAATCAGTGACCCCAAAAAAACACCCCAGGCCCTGGAGCTGCCAATTCTCCTCCCAGCCTGAGCAGCTGCCCCCTGGACTGCAGAAACTGCCCCATCTTTCTGAGTCCCAGAGGATTTTTGGAAGCTTCCTCGTCCCATCTGGGGTGCCAAAGAGCTGATGCCTAAAGAGGCCAAGCTAGGAACAGAGACTGGGCAGGAGGAAGGGAATAAAGGTGGATATTTATTGGAAAGGCCTTCAGAGGCACACCCTGGGCAGGCCAAAGGCTGCACCCAAGATGGACCCCGAGTCACGAGTTCTTCACACTTTTATAGCTTTGGGCCATTTGCATCTCAGCATCATTTCACCAATTCAACTTGAGCTAATGATGGAATTTGCCCTCAGCTTGCCCCCCTTCTCAAGATGCTGGGTTACACATTTTGGGCCTAGGCCGGGCTGGGTGTCCTTGGAGAGCAGCCTGGAGAGGCTTTGTTCTGTCTGTCTCAGCATGAGAGAGCAGCAGCTCCCAGGCTCCAGGACACTGCAGAGTCACACACTGGGAATGCAGAACTTGAAACATATAAAAGCTAAAACCTAAGGCACCACAGGTGCTCCAGGGAAAAAAATGGGGAAAGGGGGGAGAAGGAGGAGGGGGGGAAAGAGAGGGAAGGAGAAGAAAGGGTGGAAAAAGAGAGGGAAGAAAAAAAAGGGGAAAGAGAGTGAAGGAGAAAAATTGGGAGAAAAGAGAGGGAAGAAGAAGAGGGAAAAGAGAGAAGAAGAAAAGGGGAGAAATGAGGAAGGAAGGGAAAAAGAAAAAGAAAAAGGGGGGAAAGGAAAGAAGAAAGGAGATAGAAGGAGGTATAAGGGGGGAAAAGGAAAGAAGAATGGGGGGAGGAAAAGAAAACACCCTCACATTAAAAATTGGAAATAAAAGCCCCAACCAGAAATAAAAGTCCGTCCTCCATCCATCATCTGCTCACAACATCATCCATCAGGCTGGAAATGCTTACACAGGGGAAACTCACGTTCCCAGCCAGCTGAAAATCCAGATTCCCTGGATAAGGTCTCAGATAAGATTTTTTTTCCCCAGTACAATTTCTAGTTCTTCACCTTCCAGCCCAAAGAATGTGCTCAGCTTTATCCTGCTGCCAGAGGGAGCTGGATGAGCTCTCCAGGTGAGGAATGTTCTCCCTCCAGGTCAGTGCCTGGCCCACTGTCTGCCCATGAAATAGATTCCATTTACCATTGGCAAAATGAGTCAGCTCCTCACAGACTGAATTTCCCATTAAAAAAAAAAAAAAGATTAAAAAAAAAATTAAAACCCTAATTATTTCTGTAACCAGGCAATGAGACAGGAGAAAATTGCAAAACCTGAGTTTCAGCTCCTTGAATTTGCTGTTTGTGCTGCTCTCTGCAGGGGGTTGGGGTTTAGCCCCAATCCAGACCCTGCCCTGGCTCAAACATTCCCTGGAATGATGGGGCTGGGTCAGATTTTGGCTGTTTTCTCCAGGGCTCTGTCACATCCCGGCTGTTCATCTCCAGAGAGAGACACGGATCGAGGCCGGGCCTAAATGAATTGATTATTTTAAGTATTTTCAGTATTAACTCAGGACAGCAGTTCTCAGCCCGGGCATGGTTTAGAGGCTGAGGATGTTCTTTAATGTGTTTGCCTTCATAAAAAGGGCCATAAAACTGCATCGAGTTAAAGCACTGAGAGAAATGGGGCAATAAACACAACTCATCCCCTCCAACCTCCCAGAGAGAACCTCCCCATGTTCCCTAAAGTTACTCTGAGCAGCAATTTTCAGGGTAGAAAATGGAACTCAGGGATCCTGGCCACAAATTTAAGTTTAAACTGATTTTTCACTGAGGGGTGAGTGGCCAGGTGTGTGCATTTATCCTCTGGGAATTGAGCCCTCTGTGGGATCTTCCCTGGGCAGGAAAGTCCCACAGGGCTTGGGACAGGACAAGACAGGTGACCCCCACACCTCCAGGGAATCAGGGAATGGTTTGGCTCGGAAAAAATCTTAAATATGATCCCATCCCACCCCTGCCATGGCAGGGACATCTCCCACTGTCCCAGGGTGCTCCAAGCCCTGTCCAGCCTGGCCTTGGGCACTTCCAGGGATCCAGGGGCAGCCACAGCTCCTCAGGACAGCCTGGACACACCCAGCTCCCTGTCCTGGCAAATCCCTGGAATCAACACTCCCAGAACTTTTGTATTGAATTTGTTTTTGATTTGTTGGACTGGAAGTTAATAAACGCCTCAGTGGCACCGACTGCATAATGAGAAGAATCATCTGGGATCTCCAGGAGATCCTGGGACTCTCCCTGGATGTGATGCAGGTTAAAGGAGCAGATATTTCCTGTTTAACCATCCCAAGGGTCAGCTCTGTGCACAGACACCACAGAAAGGGAGGACGAAAAAAATAAGGAACTCCTGAAGAGATTTATTCCGAAAAAACAGAGCACTTGGCATTCACACAGGCAGCTCCAGCCTGATGTAATATTCAATTTAAAGCTTGGGCTGCCACACGAGCACTCCCAAAGTTATTTTATCCCACAGAATCTGACTTTTATTTGAATTCCCTCCCATTAATGCTGCGGGTCAGTTGTGAACAGGCCAAGTGGAAACCGGAACACAAACACCACGACAGCCCATGGAAATTCACCTTCTTTATCCCCTGCCCCCTTTCCAGGACTCCTAGTGAACAAAATCGGGCATTTTTACCTGCACCCAGGTAAAGATTTCCATGGGCTTGCCCCTCCCCAGCCCCTTCCCTGCCTGCTGCCCGTTGGGCGGCCGGAATTTTCCTGGAGGAGCCAATGGAGTTAAAGGATTCTTCCACCACGAGCTTTGACTTTCAAATGGAAGCCTCGGGATCAAGACAAATCCATCACTCTAATGGGCAGGCCGGAGCTGCTGGAGCCAAAGGAAATGAATCCGTGCCGTGGATCATTAGCCATGTGTGGAGAGCTGCTCCAGAATTAATGGATGCTGTGTCATGCCCTGGGACTGCTGCAGCCCATTCCCAGTCAGCTGGAAAAGGACAGAGGGAAAATTCTGCTCTATTTTTTTTTTCCCTTTCTCTCTCTCTCTCTCTTTTTCTTCCTTCCAGCCTCCTTTGAAACGCACACTGCTGGGAGCTGCTCCACGGAGTAACTCAGGAGCTGAGTGATTCGTGCCCTGGCTCTGAGGAAGGGCTGCTGCTGAGCAAAACCCAAAGGGGAAGCAGCAAATAGAACAGCACTAATGAGGAGCTCCAGCACCTTTCCAGGCACGGGACATTCCCAAATGGAATATCTGCCCACCCCCTCGGGATCAGGGCTTGAGGAGCTCCAGCACCTTTCCAGGCACGGGACATTCCCAAATGGAATATCTGCCCACCCCCTCGGGATCAGGGCTTGAGGAGCTCCAGCACCTTTCCAGGCACGGGACATTCCCAAATGGAATATCTGCCCACCCCCTCGGGATCAGGGCTTGAGGAGCTCCAGCACCTTTCCAGGCACGGGACATTCCTGATTGGAATATCTGCCCACCCCCTTGGGATCAGAGCTTGGGCGCCTGCAAAGGAAAACAACAAAAAAAGCCTGATTTTATTGCTCAAATGTCAAACTTTGGGGCTTCTGGTTGGAGACTGGCCATGAAAGCCAGGAAAGCTGCTCATAAATGCAATCATAAAATCCTGGAATGGTTTGGGTTGGTTAAATCCCACCCAGTGCCACCCCTGCCATGGGCAGGGACACCTCCCACTGTCCCAGGGTGCTCCAACCTGGCCTTGGGCACTTCCAGGGATCCAGGGGCAGCCACAGCTCCTCTGGGAATTCCATCCCAGCCCCTCTCCACCCTCTCAGGGAGGAATTCCTTCCCAGATAATAAACCCTGTTCGGAACTCAACATCCCCTAATTAACGATTGCGAGACATCCCCTAATTAACAATTGCCACGTGCTGCCTTTTCTCTGAAGGTTTCCAAGTACTTTCTAAACCTTGGGATGCATCCCAGGGACTCGGCGAACAAACAGCTCCTTCGGGGTTGTGAACTCTGCCAGAACCTGGAGAAACAAGGAGAAATCCAACCCACAAATCTCGTCTGGTGCAAAGCAACAATGACCCAGCCCTAATTCCCAGCCCTAATTCCCAGCTCCAGTCCCGTGGGAGGGACCCCCCCAGGCTGCAGCCACTCCAAGGCAGGCTCTGTCCCACCTTTGCAGCCATGAAGTACAAATATAGATAATATTCCAAGGAATCTGTAGGATTCCTCACTTATAAACCATTTCCTAACTCTTTTACAGAATCACTTCCCTGCATGGACATTCCAGGGGCTCCCTGGTAACTCCAGCAGTTTTACAGGCCAGGATATTTCCCGTCCCAGCTCATCCCATCCCACTCTTTCTCCAAAAAAACCCAGCAAACATTACAAGGACAGCTGGATGTTCTAAGGAAATCACTCTTGGCACATAAAAATATCGATCTGCCAAGAGATTTTTCCTTTTCAACCAAAGCCTTTCCCTGGCCTGGGAGTGAGGTGGAGCAAGGCCCTGATTTCCTCCAGTTTGAAATGAAGGGAAGAGTAGCAAATCTTGGATCCCCACGGGTGCCCTAGGCCAACTGATCTCCCAAAATCTGCAAATATTGATGTCCAGGTGCGTGTTTATCTCAGGTGCCACGATGTCAGTGCCACTAAGCCCCAAACGAACCGATTTTCACACCTTTGAAAGACCCCCTTAAAAAGAAAGAAACAAACAAACAGAAGGAGCTGCTGGAAGGGCAACAGATGCAAATTCAACATCTCCTGATTTTATTCCAAGCCTTTGCCAGTGACTTAATGAACAATCACAGACAAGCCACTTCATGTTGTTCCTCAATACATTAATTAGGAATAGCGACACTCATCTCCCAGGCAGCTCCACAGCTGAAGGTGCAGCGTGGCAAAGATTTCCTTTTTATTGTGCTTCAAAATCCCACCCCCCACTCGGGGATGCGAACAATTCGCCAGAATTTTCCACACCAAAACAAACAGCAACTCTCCCAGAACGCCAGGAGGAAGAAAAACAAAGCTTTGTGCTCACCCAGGGGCGCTGCTGAGGATCCAGATTCATTTGCCATGAAAAACGACAGATTTAGGGTCATGCTCCACTAAATAAAAGGAAAAAGGCTCAGGGAATTTCGTAGCAGGGGTTTTTTTTTTTGGTTTTTTTTTCCCCCCCCATGCCTAACTATCCCATTTGGAAGAATATATTGTATATATTTATAAAAATAGGCTTTCAAGTTGTCAACGCTCCCAGTTCCTGCCGAATTTGCTTTCCAGGCCTTTTGGAGGTGCCAAAGGAAGGGGAGGAAAGGCTGAGCCACCAGGACACTCCTGTGTCCACTCCTCTGCACACACCTGGGGTTCACCGCTCACCAGCACCTTGACACAAATGATTTAATTGATTTAATTAATTTAATATCCCGACCAAAAGCTGGGAGAAGGAAAGGTTCTGCTGTGGTTCCCTGCAGCAGATGGGAGGCACAGAAAAATGACTTCACTTTCCACACTGAACACACAACATCTGGGGCTGGCTTTGGAATTAAAATCCAGAATGGTTTGGGTTGGAAAGGACCTTTAAAGCTCATCTGGATCCAACCCCTGCCATGGACAGGGAATCATTTTGCATTCAGTTTTATGTTTTATGGACAAAGTAGAGATGATTTCACTGTTGTCACATTGTTTTGGGTACTGAACTCTGAATTCTGGATCTGTTGGAAATTCAGGAATAGAACAGCTACGGCTGAATTGGCTCAGCGTGGTGACAGCTGCAGAGTCTGCATTGAAAATCCCATTTTTCATTGAATTTTTAGAAATCCAAACTTTCATGGGCTTGCACCGGGTCACAACCGTGTTCTGAGAGCTCCAGCTTGGCTCCAGCCAAGGACAACACCAATATTTGCATCAGCTCCCAAAGAACCAGGCAGGATGGTGACACATTTGTGCTAAAGGAGGAAAATTTGGGTAACTGAGTAAGGAAAATTTGAATAATTTGGGTAACTCCGAGGAGTCTGAGTTACTCTGAGGAGTTTGAGTAACTCTGAGCACCTGTAAGAGCCACCAGGTCACAGCTGCCTCGAGCACCAGCAGGGTTTTGGCCACCCCCAGGTCACACCTTGACTGCAGGGGTGTAAAACCAGACAGGAAGATAAAGATTATGTCCTTAAAACGTCTCGCAGAAATGATGGAAAGAGCCAGAGTTTAATCTTAAAAGTCATCATTGATCATTTTAAGAACTCTTTGACGTCCCTCTCCTGAAACAATATAATTCTCCATAATTATCCCTGCAATCTGGAGTTTTGGCACGGCGCACTGGGAACCTCTGGAATCGCTGCTGCAGTGAATTCCACGTGCTCTGCAGGCTTTGGAATAAATAAAGGGGAGTCTCCAGGCAGGAAGGAGATAAAGTGATCCGTTTGACAAGGACTGGGTCGCTGAGGAGATCTGGGGTTCGCAGAGTGCAGTGGGTGCTCCCTCGCAGGAATTATCTCCTGTGCTGGCACCCACAGCTCAGCTGGTGCCATCCAGCTGTGCCCTCCGAGCCCAGCTGTTGTGGCAAAAGGGCTGTCAGAGCCCTCGTTTGTTAGTCCCAGCCTGATGTGTGCAGCTTTCTGTTGCCCTGAGTTTTGCAGTTCCTCGATGTTTTCATTTTCTGTAAGAGTTTCTCACGCACTTTCTGTAAACACAGCCATGCTTTGCTAACCGTGCTTTATTGTTTGCATTCCATTTCTCCCGGGCGGAGACGTTTGATGGATTTTTCCTTTGACCAGTGTGAGTGGGGGGTGGTGATTTCTCCCTCCAATCCACGGTGATTTCTGAAAACATATATAATAAAGTTCGGGGTCACTGGCCCTGCTCCTTCTGCTTTCCTCTTGACCAGTGTCTGAGTAGTTCTTTTCGTGTCCAAGTGCGACAGCTTTCAGTTAGGGTTAGGGTTAGGGTTAGGTTTAGGGTTAGAGTTAGGGTTAGGGTTAGGTTCAGGGTTAGGCTTAGGTTTAGTGCTAGTGTTACGGTCCCCCTTTTCTCCCGGCTGAGCCCATTTCCCACCTCCCTGAGCCTCTCCAGGTGCCTCAGACCCTTCCCCTGATCCATTCCCTATCCTGGACACGCTCCAGCATTTCCATGGTTTGGGGTCAGGGGCCCAAAACTTATCCGTCGTCCTCTGGCCACACAGCGGTGACACAACCCAGGTGCCCTTTGCCTCCTCTTCACCTGGACACACTCCAGGAGAACGATGGAAATCATTCCTTTCCTAAAATCCAGGCAGACGCCTCCACAGCCTTTCCCTCACTCACTCACAATTACCTGGCTCAGATAATTATTCCCCTCTTTCAGGTCATTCGGAGCAGTTTTATTAATTGTACTGGAAAAAAAAGGTGCCTACAATGTCTTCCATATTTCCTTTATTAATTTTTAATTATTTTCTCTTAATTATTAGGACCCACTCTGCAATGTCCTGGATGAATGCTCGTAATTAAAGTTCAAGTATTTGCTCTAAATTAAATCTGATCTCAGCTCTTGGGCAGGAGGAGGTGTGTGGGTTTTTTGGGTGGTTTTTTTTTCCCCTTTTGAACATGGAAAATTGAGGAAACACATTTGTTTCTGCCGTCCACGGACGAGCTGCTTCTTTACAAGACAAATATTCCCCCAAGTTAATGTGGAGGTGGTTACATAAGGCAGATTATCAATTTGGGGTGGCATATGGGCAGAATAACAACTCCAACCCAGCTCTGGACCAGCTCTGCTCCAAAAAGCACCTCGCTGGGGCCACGCGTTCACTTCGTGCCTTGTAGAAAGAAGAAGACCTACAAAAGACCAAAAAACCCCAAGAAAAAACCCTATAAAATGAGAAATGCTTTACATTTTCCCACATAAATATTTCCTCAAGGACACAAACCCCTGTCACGACAGAAGCATGGCTGCAATTTATTAATCCAGCCCCACTGCAATGGAAAAAATTCCATTGTGGGCACCACAAAGTCCCTTTTCCTCTGCCCCTCAACAGCAGGGGAAGCATCCAGCAGCTTCCAGCTAGAATTTGGGGTGAACACTATGAAATACAAGCCTAAAATGTCTTCACTTCTGTTTTTCTACAGCCGAGAAGTTGCCTGCAAACAAGACCTGAAAATTCCCGATCCCAGATAAACAAGGCCTGAAAATTCCCAATCCCAGGTAAAAAGTTCTGAAAATTCCCGATCCACGGTAAACAAGGCGTGAAAATTCCCGATCCACGGTAAACAAGCCCTGAAAATTCCCCATCCAAGGTGCTTTTTTGTGCTCTCGTTGGATCCCTTTGGTTGGACAGATTTGTGCTTTAATCCCATCTGATTCTGTGTCAGCTCTCCCAGGGATGTTCATGGAATAATAGAGAATTCCATTGGTTTTAGTGAGGCTGAAACCTGTCCTGGAGAATGAATATCCATAAATAAAAAGAAATATAAATAAATCTGTACCTATGGACCTGAATTGCTGCTCATTCCTCCAGGTCTGACCCTGCAGGCTGGCTCAGCCATTCCATGGTTTGGAAAGCACAGAGAACTCCATTGATATCCTGAATTTCAGGGCTGCATTTGCCCAGAATTCAACCCTAGCACTTTCCTCCCCTCATTTCATCCAATTACGATGATTTATACAGTTCTGAAGGCCAGCTTGCTGCTTGGACTTCTCAATAACGAGCACACCATTTACATGTCTGGGCTAAGCAGTGGAACTGTGAGCTTCAGGAAGGCAAGAAACCACCCAAATTAATATTTTTATTTAATAATTCTACTCTTTGAACAGAATTTCTTGTTCCTTGCACAGGTGTGTCACACCCAAACTATTTCTCAAATATTCTGTGAAGACCTTTTCTAGTGTGAGGGCCCCATAGCATTTGAAAACAATGGGAAATCTGGAAAAACAATGGGAAATCTGGAAAAACAATCCCAAATCACGAAGTCTTAAACCAGAACTGCTTTGGGGGAGATTATCCAGAGTTACAGATCAGTTGTAAATGCAGAAGAACTTCCTCCATGCTCCCTACCAGCATCATTCCCGACATTTCTGGGAACTATTTTCGGGCATTTGATCTGTGCTGGCGTCAGTTGTTGCTACCCAGAGTAATCTCCTTTCACAGGAAAATAAAAAGGCTCGGCGAGATTATGTAAAATCAGCCAGGAATAGCACGGAATATAAACACCCCGGATGGACGGACAGGAAGCAGCCAGGCAAGGAGGAATCTTTGGGAAGCACCAACTCAGCAGGAGTTCACCCACTTGGGCAGGAACTGCAGCATCTTGAGCTGATCCTTCAGGCAGGCTTGGGGCTGGGATTTGGGGAGGCTGGAGCAGCTTTTGAAGGGCTGTGGGATCAGTCAGGACTGAGCTTAAGCACAAAGACTGAAATCTCTTATTTTTAGCACTGGAGCAAAGCTGGGGCTTGTCTAAAGCTGGGATCTGTCTAAAGCTGAGTCAGGTCTAAAGCTGAGTCAGGTCTAAAGCTGGGCCCTGTCTAAAGCTGGGCCCTGTCTAAAGCTGGGATCTGTCTAAGGCTGAGACCTGTCTAAAGCTGGGACCTGTCTAAAGCTGAGTCATCTAAAGCTGAGTCAGGTCTAAAGCTGAGACTCATCTAAAGCTGAGACCCATCTAAAGCTGGGACCGGTCTAAAGCTGGACCTGTCTAAAGCTGGGATCTGTCTGAGGCTGAGACCTGTCTAAAGCTGAATCAGGTCTAAGGCTGAGATCCATCTAAAGCTGAGTCACTTCTAAAGCTAAGACCCATCCAATGCTGGAACCTGTCTAAAGCTGAGATCTCTCTAAAGCCGGGACCTGTCTAAATCTGAGTCAGGTCTTCCTGTTTGTTTCTTATGGGAGGAACATTTTGTTTCTCAGGGGAAGAGAAGTTAAGTTATTGAAGCACATTTCAGCTTTACCAGTTCTTATGCTTTTTAAACAGCATTTCCTCTTTAGTTTTTGGTTGTCTTTTTCCCTCTGTGTTTGCTTTTTAATTCCTTTCCCTCCATCCCTGTGATTTCTCTGCTCCATGGAGTGAAGGGCCTGAATCAGAACCCAACTCTAATCCTGACCCCAATCACACAGCCCCTGATTGCCAGGAAAACTTAGCAGGAGCGAGCTGGTGCCTAAAGAGGTCAACCCAGAAACAGAGAGCGGGCAGGAGGAAGGGAATAAAGGTGGATATTTAGGCACGCTCTGCTTTTAATTCATTCCACTCCTTACAAACAATGCAGATGCTCCAGAGGCGGGAATTGCCTTCTCTGCCTGGGAGCACGGGAGAGGCAGGAACAATGGGATGTGGCGGTGATGGAGTGCCAACCTTTCCAGCTGATTCCAGCCCGCCCTACCACTGCAAGCTCAAGGACTGGCTGCTCCCTGTAAAGCAATTAATCTTCCTCCTTCTCCCAGCCTCTCATCTCCCCAACAAGTGTGAAAATCCCTGCTCCTCCTGTCTCTGGAGTGAGAAACTCCGGAGCTGTCGGCACGCAGAGCGTTGATGAGGAGGTGCTTGTGCCTTTGGGGGATAAAATGCCTCCAGATTTAAGGTTTTAAAGATTTCCTTTCCATTTCCTTTGTGTGGCTGCTCCAAAGAGTCCACCAGGCCTGACAGGCCGTGGCATCAGGAGCAGTGCAGGAGACAGAGCTGTGTCCAGGGAAAAGTGGGGTTATACCCCATTTGTAAATGTCTTTTATCACATTAAAGGGTTAAAAGCTGCCAAGGGCAGCAAAGTTTCCCCAGGCCACACTGGACAGGGCTTGGAGCACCTGGGGAGAGTGGGAGGTGAACCTGCTCATGGCAGGGGTGGGATGGGATGGGATTTAAGGTCCCTTCCCACCCAAACCCTTCAGGGATTCTAAATAAATAGACACAGACAGAATAAATTCAATACCTATAAATACTGCAACCATAATTACAGTAACTATAAATGCTGTAAATATAATTACTGTAACGATAACGGTGCTGCTATTTTCCTGCCACCAAAAAACCTCAGGACTCCAGGAGCCAACCCACACCAGGAGTGAACATCCATTGCTCATCTTACCCATGGCCAAAGGATATTCCTGGAGGCAACTGGATCCTTGGGAGTCCCTGCTCACAGCGGGGAGCAGCAAAGCTTTTTGGCTGACCCGCTCCCTCCTCTTCCCTCTCTCTGGGTTCTGATCCCCAGTCAGGGCTCAAACCTTGCAGAATTCAAACTCAGCTCCTACAGCTTCCAGCTGCTCTCCCTTTTCCGTCCTGGATCATCCCGACTGATTGCTGTGAGTGGACACAAACAAGGAGCCAGGGTTCAAACCTTGCAGAATTCAAACTCAGCTCCTACAGCTTCCAGCTGCTCTCCCTTTTCCGTCCTGGATCATCCCGACTGATTGCTGTGAGTGGACACAAACAAGGAGCCAGGGTTCAAACCTTGCAGAATTCAAACTCAGCTCCTACAGCTTCCAGCTGCTCTCCCTTTTCCGTCCTGGATCATCCCGACTGATTGCTGTGAGTGGACACAAACAAGGAGCGCTCGCCAGGGAATCGCAGCAGTGCCAGGGACAGAGATCTCAGTTTCAACCCAAACAGAGCCCCAAATGAGCCAAACCCCACCAGCATGGAGAGGAGGATCTGCTCTGCACGTCTGGAGCTGGTTCACGGTGCTTCGGTGATGTGATCAGGGAACCGAAATTATACCTGAAATCTGCATGTGTCTACTTTATCCATTTATATCAGCAGGGCTTCCAAGTCTTTTATTAAGAAAGCACAGCTAATGACAGAAGGAAAATGCTAATTCTGTTTGGGGGCTCCTCCTCCATTCGAGTTCACTGATCAGGCAGACAAATTAAGAAAGATGGTGAGCTTCTCCAGGAGCCATTTGTTCGGCATCTCCCCGGATCGATGCCTGACACATGGAGCATCTTTGTGCAGCAGAATTTTATTTGTCACGTTGGGCCGGGAGCAGCAGTTAATAATTCACTGCACAGCTCCGCGAGGCTCCCTCGCTCTCTTTCACACAACCTTGCAGTTTCACAGGCTCTTGTTAGGAGCAGCTTAAAATAGTCTGTTATCAGTGCTGCCGTCGCTGTCGGAGCCCCGGCAGAGGCACTCACTGTGATCGTTCTGACAAGGGAGCAAAATAAACAACCGGGAACTTCGGGAAGGACACGGACACGTGGAATTCATCCCCACGGGATGGCTGCTCCAGAGGTCAGACCCGGGGAGATGGGAAAAAAAAGGGCAAATCGCCAACACTCAGCTGCTCTCCCAACCTTGTCACTGGGATCATGGAATGCTTTTGATGCCTGAAGAGGCCAACCCAGAAACAGAGACTGGACAGGAGGAAGGGAATAAAGGTGGATATTTATTGGAAAGGCCTTCAGAGGCACACCCGGGGCAGGCCAAAGGCTGCACCCAAGATGGACCCCGAGTCACGAGTTCTTCACACTTTTATAGCTTTGGGCCATTTGCATCTCAGCATCATTTCACCAATTCAACTTTAGCTAATGATGGAATTTGCCCTCAGCTTGCCCCCCTTCTCAAGATGCTGGGTTACACATTTTGTGCCTAGGCCGGGCTGGGTGTCCTTGGAGAGCAGCCTGGAGAGGCTTTGTTCTGTCTGTCTCAGCATGAGAGAGCAGCAGCTCCCAGGCTGCAGGGCACTGCAGAGTTACACACTGGGAATGCAGGATTGGAAACATATAAAAGTTAAAACCTAAGGCATCACTTTGGGTTGGACAGGACCTTAAATCCCACCCAATCCCACCCCTGCCGTGGGCAGGGACACTTTGCCCCAGACCCTTGGCTTTGCTCCAAGCCCTGTCCAGCCTGGCCTTGGAGTCATCTCTGGTTCAGATTTGGATTTTCTGCTTCCCCAAGTCCTTTCTGCTGGCACATCATCACCTGCTTGGGGGGCCTGAGGTCGGAACAGTCAGGCTCAGGTCAAGGTGCCTGGAAATAACAGGATTGGAGAACAGAGGCAAATATTCCAAGGAGCCAGGCTTGGTGCTCTCTGATCAGCACAGAAGCTGCAAAAGCCCCGAATAAAACTCTCAAGTAAGAAAAGGAGTTCAGAAATGGCACCTCCTCCGAGTCCAGCGCGCTGCGCTTAATCCTGCAGGGTCAGGACACTTCCCATCCTCAATCTCAAATCTGCCATCTCTGATTTAGCTCAGCTCCCTGATTTCCAGCCTCACGGATGACGTGTCAGCTCCAAGTGTCACCCCGGCCTTCGCTGCACTCAAAGGCAGCAATTCACACACCCCGAGTCTTCAGGGCAGCAAATCATATTGTTCTCTGTGGTAACAGAAAAAACACCCAGAGAGAGACAGAGCTGCTCCTGGCAGCCGTGAGCTGCTCGCCCCCAACCCTCACACCCAGCTCAGCCCAGGGCTGTCTCCTGCTGGGAGCAACCCCGAGGGAGTGCAGGTGACCTGATGCCTAAAGAGGCCAACCTAAAACAGAGACTGAACAGGAGGAAGGGAATAAAGGTGGATATTTATTGGAAAGGCCTTCAGAGGCACACCCTGGGCAGGCCAAAGGCTGCACCCAAGATGGACCCCGAGTCACGAGTTCTTCACACTTTTATAGCTTTGGGCCATTTGCATCTCAGCATCATTTCACCAATTCAACTTGAGCTAATGATGGAATTTGCCCTCAGCTTGCCCCCCTTCTCAAGATGCTGGGTTACACATTTTGGGCCTAGGCCGGGCTGGGTGTCCTTGGAGAGCAGCCTGGAGAGGCTTTGTTCTGTCTGTCTCAGCATGAGAGAGCAGCAGCTCCCAGGCTGCAGGACACTTAGAAGAGCCTGAGGTGACCCAGCAGTGTAATCAGGGAGGACAAATAAAGTTCAAATCTAAAAAACCCCAATTTTTCCCCTTGTGGGCAGAAGTCTGAGGGTATCCTGGCAAAGAGGATTTGGGAAAACCAGGGAAAACCCCGCAGACATTTGGCTGTGCAGTGTCCAGTGAGATGAATGGTGAAGGACAGGTGTGGAATTCTCATTAGATCCCTGTGTGGGTTAAGTTTAATTAATGCCATTGTTATCTCTCCGACCTGTAATTAGGCAAATGCTGTGCCCTGATTAAAAACCAAAGTGATTGTAACTAAAGGCTGGAAATAAAGAGAACTGAAGCTGACAGCAGCGTGTGCAGGTTGTTCTGAGTCTGTGCTTCAGCTCCGAGAGGATTTATCCCTCAGACCCCAGCCTGGAACGGGGCCACGCTTCCCCCAAATCACAGAATCCTGGAATGGTTCAGCTGGAAGGGACCCTAAATCCCATCCAGCCCCACCCCAGCCATGGGAGGGACACCTTTCCCTGTCCCTGGTTGCTCCAAGCCCTTCCAACACTTCCAGGGATGGGACATTGAACCAGGAATGTGAATTGCAGCTGGACAAGTGTTGCAGTTTAAATTCCTGGTTTAAATCTGGGTGCCTTGCAAAGGTGAAATTTTCCCTCCCTTTTCCACGGGAAGCGTCTGTCTCCATCTTTTCCTTTGAGCGCCATCAGATTCAGCCCAAAAACTCGAGTTTAACAGATTTTACTGCAGCACAAATATATTTATTTGTATTACATCATCATATTTTCAGTAGCAGCAGGGTCAAAAGGAGCAGAAGCCGTTTTTAATCCTCCTCCCGTTCCTGCTGGAGCAGTTGGATTTCCTTAAGGGGATCCCAGCCCAGGCTCTGGGAGCCATATGGGACCACCCACTTTAATCCCGTTTGCCTTCCCCTCCCTCCCCTCCATCCCCTCTGGATGCTCCGGCTCTGTCACGTTCCAGAGGGACTCAGAGCGATTCCATCCCTGAATATTCCCAGGGATTACCCGGAATGGGGGGATTAGAGCAGGGCAGGCAGCTGGGAACCTCATCCCCCTGTGCCTCCCCCGCTGCCCTCCCCTGGAAATGCTCCACGGACACATTGTTTTTGGTGGAGTGTCCCTGATTTAACCTTTATCCCGTGTTTTATCTCCTTTCTGGAAAAACAAGGAATAACTGGTTGGATGCTGGGGTGTGAGGAGTCAGAACCAGCTCAGGGAAGAGCTCCGAGCTAAACATTTCAGGGAGAGAGGAGCCCAAACTGGATTTTTGGGAGGTTCCTCCTGGTTTTTAGAACTGAAAGGAATGAGAGACTTGTCTTTACAAACAAGCTCTGGGGCTGCTGGTGGATGGAATTCCCACTGAGAGATAAAGGGAAACATTGGGAAGGATTCTGCTGATTGATGAATGGAAAGAGATTTGTCTCTACAAACAAGCTGTAGGTTTGCTGATAAATGAAACTGGATATTGAGAGGTGAAAGAAACAGTGGGAAAAACCCCTAAAATTCAATAAGAACTAAAAATAAAGGGGGTTATAAATTAGAAGGGAGTCTTAGGTGTTTTGGGGAGTCTGTACCTCTCAAGTACCTCAGCCAGTGGGGAAAGAGAGAGGGAAATGTGGCTGGGAAATCAGGATAAAAAGGAGGCTGCACCCTCCAAAAATTTGAGAGACCCCAGGGGAAATGCCCATGGCCTCTCCCTTTATTCGAATAAAGCAACAGGACTCCTCTGTCTCCTTTTTGGACATAAACCCCTGGTGTTTGTGGATTAATTCTCCTGACAGAGCACACATGAAGGAATCTGTGAGCCCAGCTGATTATCCCGGTGTCCTCAGCCTGAACCCGGGGCCACCGAGGGAACAACCCCACAGCACCGGCTCCGGGGAGGGGAAATGGGAACACAGAGAGGAGCAAAAAGTTTTTAATGATTTATTTTGGCCCCTGCCGGACAAATTCTGTCCTCAGGGAATGCTGCACGTCCCTGCTCGCTGCCTGTCCCACGGCTGGCAGCACAGAGAAGTCCCACAGGTTTAGAAAAGCAGAAATCACTGATCAGATTCTGATCAGATCCCGCTGAATTTTAGGCAATTTATCATTAAAAAAGAACCCAAACCCCGTTAATCCTTCGTGCACAACCACCTGGTGTTTGTGCATGGGAAACTCATGGCTGGAAATGCACATGATGCACTCTTCAATACTGGTCTTTTATACGTATAGAAAT
>VWZT01010039.1:40832-67640 GCA_013397055.1 Pachycephala philippinensis
TGGAAGCACATCCCAGCCTCCCTCAGAACAGAGCTTCATTCAAAGAGTTCTGAAGAAAACGTTCCTGAACAAATCCGTGGCTCTGGCATCGCATTCCTCCAGCTGCACTTGGAATCACAGATCCAGGGAATGGTTTGGATTGGGAAAGGACCTTAAATCCCACCCAGTGCCCCCCCTGCCATGGGCAGGGACACCTCCCACTGTCCCAGGGTGCTCCAGCCTGGCCTTGGGCACTGCCAGGGATCCAGGGGCAGCCACAGCTCCTCTGGGAATTCCATCCCAGCCCCTCCCCAACCTCACAGCCAGGAATTCCTTCCCAATATCCCATCAAATCCTACTCTCTGTCCCTCTGAAGCCATTCCCTGTGTGCTGTCCCTTCATCCCTTGTCCCCAGTCCCTCTCCAGCTCTCCTGGAGCCCCTTCAGGCCCTCCAGCTGACTCTGAACTCTCCCTGGATCCTTCCCTTCTCCAGCTGAGCACCCCCAGCTCTCCAGCCCGGCTCCATTGGGCCCACAGGATGTAAGGAATTCCCTAGAAGTTAAAACAGAACTGGAAACAAAACTTTCAGATTTCTCTGTCTCAATTTTCGCACAAATTTATTAATCAGTGAACTAATTTGGCTCAAGGGGAGCTATACCCAAAAAATCTGACAAATCAGGAATATTCAGCCCCAAAAAAACGTTGGACACCCCTGAGGAGCATAGGCCTGATGGGTGGGTGGTTTCCCAGAGGGATTGATCTGCAAAGGACCCACCAGCTAAGCTGGGATTTAGGATTTATTGCAGGAAAAAGGAAAAAGATGAAATTCCAAAGGCATCCAGGGAGCAGAGCAGGAGCAAAGCACCAACACCACCGCTCCTGTCCAGGGCTTCCCTCTCTCCCGCTGCTTCCAGCTGCAAACTTTGCCACATCAAAACCATCCCGCAACTTCCTTGGCTCCGGAGCTTAATGACAGGCTTTGGAATAAATGGCCTTTCCCAATAAGATTTGGGAACTTTATGCATAAAGTGGATATTTATAGATGCGTTTCCAACCTCTGGAAGTGTCTGAAGGAGTCATTTCCAAAGTTTTTTTTGCACATTAGAGCCCAATCTCATTCCGGGGTGTTCCGGGGATTTGTTCAGCCCGACTCAGCAAGTCCTGGCTTTGCAGGGGGAGGTGGGAGAAGGCAAATGCAAACTGTCAAATCCCATCCGTGTGAGGGCTAAAATCTCAATCGAGCACTTGGAGAGCTTGTCAGGAAAATTAATTACCCTCTTGAGTTAAGGAGTTCATTCGTGTCCCCGCGGACAAAGGCAGCGTTTAACCATCGAAATCTGACATTGGCCAACAAGTGACAGCAACTCCCAACACAGCCAGGGGTGAAATGGAGCAGATTTAAAATGGACATCCCCAGTGCTTCACCCTTTCTGTCATTTAATTTGAGTTTTACCCAAATTTCCCTCATCCCAAACGCTTCAAAGATTTGCCCAGAACTCCTTCGAGTCATCACTTTATTGCCTCAGAGCGGTGATTTGCAACCTGAGTTTTCTGTGACATCAGGACAACTTCAAAATTGACAAAAATATCCAGGTTATGTGGAAAATGCTTAATTGGCCCCAGAATGCACCCACTCCATGCCTGGCTCAGGGGGATGCTGTCAGCCCTGGCAGCTAAACCCTAAAAAAGGTGAAAATCAGGATTTGCTGCCTTCCGTGTTATTCCCTGTGTACAGAAAGTTCCCCAGGAAAAGCCCAGTGAGGGAAAGGTTTAAAGCCAGACACTGACCAGGCAGAAGCAGAATTCCTGAAATTAAACAGGTTTTCAATGAGAAAAATGGGTCCAAATGGGCCCAGAATTCTGGATTTATTTTGGAATGGAGTACTTTTTACCCCTCCAGAAGGGAGAGTCAGCCTAAACAAACCTGGAGCCACGTGCTCTGGGAGAGAGAAAATAAACACAAACAGCACAAAAACTGACACAGAATCTCCAAGGATGCGCGAGGGAGAATGAAAGGAATTGTTCAACCATCAGCCCCCACACAGAGACGTGACAGCAACTGGAGAAACTCGGGAGTGCACAGAGGAGAGGCTGTGAAAATCAGGATTTGGCAAACATGGATGAGAAGCACACGGCAACCACCAAAACTTCCCAAGCGCTTGCCCATTTGGGATCAGAAATGATGGAAACCTCACAAGAACATCTTTTTTTCTTCCTTCTTCTCCATATAAACCCAGCAGCCATGGTGGGATTAAGCCTCAGGATCCCTTTATGGAGTAGGGAAGAGCTCTCAGCGCTGATCTGAGGGCCCAGGAGGATTTCTCAATGTCAGCAGAGGAGTCAGTAGTAAAGCGAGGCCATCACCCCTCTCCCTGGATCCCATAAATCACTCCCGGAGCAATAAATCCTCCGGCTTCACGCCCCTCCAGGTAAAGGGCGAGCTGCCAACACCAGCAGGGAAAAGGAGCCCAGAAACGCTCTTGTTCTTTGCAGATCTTTTAAACAACTGATAAAACGGGCAAAAATCCCCTTTCCTTCCTTCTCTGCATGAGCCTGAGTGCCAGAGTGCCAGGACAGGGCGTTCCTACCCAACACATTCCCTGCTGCCACTGCAGGAATGGGTTGGGATGGAAAAGACCTTAGAGGTGATCCAGTGCCACCCCTGCCATGGGCACGGACACCTCCCACTGTCCCAGGGTGCTCCAACCTGGCCTTGGGCAGTTCCAGGGATCCAGGGGCAGCCACAGCTCCTCTGGGAATTCCATCCCAGCCCGTCCCCACCCTCATTCCTTCCCAATATTCCATCCAGCCCTGCCCTCCTTCAGCTGAAGGCCATTCCCTGTTTCCTGTCACTCTGTTCCCTCCAACCTGGCCTTGGGCACTTCCAGGGATCCAGGGGCAGCCACAGCTCCTCTGGGCAGCCTCTGCCAACCTCTGCAGCCTCTCAAACCCTTAACTCTGAGACAACCATGAAGAGAAGACTTTGTTTGAATAATCAAGACAGGCAGAGAGTATTAAAAAACAACCAAAATCCCCCAGCACAGCCTTACAGAAGGTATAATTAACACCTCACAGGAGGTATAATTAACACAAGTGCCCCGAAACGTCGCGGGACCATCGAGGTTGGGGTGACACCCACGAACACGGAGCGCGGTCACACCAACGCTGCTGAGGCAGCAGAGTTTCAGGCCTGGAACTCGGCTCCTCCAGGATATTTTTACTGACTACACCAATTGCTCTTTGAGCTGAGTGACAAGTGCAGGACAGAATCCCTTTTCACTTCCCTAATCTCCGTGGGGTTGATGCGCGGGGCCCCGGCGGAGGTTTAGGGGATTTATGCTCCCAATCCCTGCCCCTCCTCACACGATTAATGCTGGTTTACACTCCATTAAAAAATGAGGCCGTAAAACCGCCTTCGTGGGGATGAGTCAGTCTCCAGTTGTGCGAAAGAGTAAGTGAAACTCAGCTAATTTTATTAGCGAGATTGATTTCTTGTCACCGCGTTCACGTTGCTCCTGCAAACTGCTGCAGAGCCGCGCTCATCCTGCCAGCCCAGCAGAAGGAAAAGTGGGAATATCTGGAGTCAGTCTGCTAAAAAAGGGAGAAAAATAAACCAAAAATGGAGGCTTGGGCTGGGGAGGGGAGGGACAGAGGAAGGGAGGCAGAAAAGGGGGAAGTGACATTTGTGGGTCGCCAAATGCAACCTAAAGAACAACCAAAAAGTCCCATGACCTACACACAGAATAAAAAACCAAGAAGAAACCTGCAAATATTATGATTAAGCCATAAAATCATGGAATGGGTTGGGTTGGAAGGGACCCTAAAGCCCATCTCTAAAGCCCTGGACACCTTCCACTATCCCAGGGTGCTCCAACCTGGCCTTGGACACTTCCAGGGATGGGGCAAAACCCCTCCAGGGAAGCACTGGAGGCTGATTTTAAAGAATCAGTGGGTGGTGGAGCTTCCTGGAGCTCCTTTCTGCCCTCACCAAAGCTGTGAATGACACAAAACTCTGCCTCTGTTTTATTTTCCTGCCACATTTTCATCTCAGACACGCTCCTGATTTCCTCCCCTTCCCCCAGAACTTCCCTGGACCATGAACACAGCGAGGGCAGGCAATTCCCAGGTTTCCAGGATGAAACTCCGGGATCCCTAGGACACTGCAGGGGCTCTGCAGCAGAGCCCAAGATGAATCACGGGTGTGCACGGAAATTAAACCAAATCCAATCCAGCCTAAGTAGCACCATCCATCACTCCCAGGGCCAAGGGGGCTGCCAGAGCTCACAGCAACACCTCCTGCATCCTGAGGAGCAGGGTTTCTCTCTGGGAATTTTCTCTTGGGATGGGCAGGGACACTGGAATGTGTGGAATCATCGCTGCCTCAACATCCACAGATGGATCAGACAGATATTGGGGGTTCTTTACAAATAAAGATATAAATATAAAAAATGAGCATTTTTGTGTTATTTAGCAAACGACCACTCTACAAAATGATTGAGGCACCTTTTGGTCACGCACCAACACAGACAAACGCTCGGATAAAGAGATTTTTCCCAGCTAATGATCTGACTGCAGAGGACAGGAACCACACGGAAGTGGGAGAGCAGCGCTGCGAGCTGTCAGCTCCAAACGCCGTTCTGGAGTTGGGTTTTTTTTGCAGACAGCGAGCTGAAAAGGGGCTTGAAAGAGCAATCAGGGTTATTTTGCAAATTGCCCTGGAAAATCTGCGAGCACATGGGGAGAAGGCATAAAAGAGCCTGTAAATTTAACGGGGAGAAACAAACACAATTATCCAAGGCAGAGCAATTCCAGTTGCTCCAACACTCGCTCAATACAGAACGGGATCTTAATCACTTCAAGGCCAGAGCAGCTGGATAATGAACAATCCCTGCAAGCCCTGAGCACCCTCAGCACTCACAGCCACAGGAATCGTTCCTTCCAGCTGCCAATTTGTAACTTCGGGAGCAGGGAAGAGTTTCCTGTCTCTGTGACCTCAGTACTCGCTGATTTATTCTTTGCCTCACCTGTCCCCAGCCAGGCTCGGGTTGTTCTCTGTTCTGTCCCTTGATGGGCAGCTAAAAAACACAAGAAGAAGGGTTCTTTTGCTGTGTTACCTGGGGTTTCTCACCTGGAGGGCTGAAATACAGAAGGTTTCCCAGCAAGGGTTGGTGTTTGGACACAAACCAGGGAGCAGAACCTGTCAGGAGGGAGAGGTTTGGCCCTCAGCAATATTGAACCCAAATATCAGCAATGCTGGTTAAATTAACTCAGTTAACACCTTTGCAACAGGAAATTCTTCTTCTTCCTTTTCTTCTTCTTCTTCTTCTTCTTCTTCTTCTTCTTCTTCTTCTTCTTCTTCTTCTTCTTCTTCTTCTTCTCCTTCTCCTTCTCCTTCTTCTTCTTCTTGTCTTCCTCATCTTCGTCATTGTCGTCGTCTTCTTCTTCNCTTCTCCTTCTCCTTCTCCTTCTCCTTCTCCTTCTCCTTCTCCTTCTCCTTCTCCTTGTTATTATTCCTAACACTTTACAAGGAGGGGATAAAATCATTTGATCAAGGAGAATCCAAGCTGGGAATTCAACTGCTGGCTGCTGTGTCCCTGTTTTGTGCTTTCCCCACTGGGTCAGACCCCAGGAATACTCAGATTATCCAAATCCCGTGGGTTTTGGTGCTCTTCCAGCTTTGTCTGGCTGTTTGAGTCACCCCGTTATTGGCACCTCTAAAGGGGGTTGGAAAACACACACAGCAAACCCAAACAGCTCAAACAACACAGAACAATCCCAAAGAGCTGAACTCCAACCTCGGCTCAGGAAAACGTTCTACTCCTCCTAAATCTCTTTTCAATTTCTCTTAAAAGAGAGAAAGCCACATAATGTCTCTGCCTTTAAAATCTGCATAAATAACCTGAATAATTGATGAGTTTTGCACTTTATAACCATTCTGCGCTGAATATGAATTATTCTTAAAAAAAAACAGAATAAAGTTGAGAAAAGGAATGGGTGCATTAAGAACAGTTTTTTGAGGATGAGAAACAGAATTGGCGTAGAAACGTAGAATGGTTTGGGTTGCAAAGACCTCAAAGCTCATCCAGTGCCACCCCTGCCATGGGCAGGGACAGCTCCCACTATCCAAAGTGCTCCAGCCTGGCCTTGGGCACTTCCAGGGATGGAGCAGCCCCAACTCCTCTGGGAATTCCATCCCAGCCCCTCCTCACCCTCACAGGGGAGAATTCCTTCCCAATATCCCATCAAATCCTACTCTGTGTCACTTTGAAGCCATTCCCTGTGTCCTGTCCCTCCATCCCTTGTCCCCAGTCCCTCTCCAGCTCTCCTGGAGCCCCTTTAGGCCCTGGAATGTGCTGGAAGCTCTCCCTGGATCCTTTCCTTCTCTGGGTGAACACCCCCAGCTCTCCCAGCCTGGCTCAGCCCCAATCAGCTTCTCCCACCAGGTTGATACTGGTTCTAACTGGTCTAAAAGAAATACCCAGCCTGGTTCAGTCACACTAATTCCTATTTTAAGATCCCAGATTTTCACTGCTGCCGAGGCAGAGTGAGACACGGATGTTGACTCTGCCTTGTCCTGTCCATGCAAGCCTTTAAATCCCTGTTTTTTCTGTATCCAGCACTGCCCAGACCGCCCCAAAATCCCCTCCTGCATCCCCAAAACTGTGAACAAGCAGCCCAAGAGCTGGAATTCCCTGCAGGCTCTGGGTGTGGGTTGCAAGGACGGGCTGGAATGAGGAGCTTCATCATCCCTTCCAACCAAACACAAATCGAATCTGTTTTATGGGGTAAACTTTCAGAAATAACCCCCCACCCAATCAGAGCAATGTTTTCATTTAATATAAACACTGAATGAATTCACTGTAAATGGTAAAATGAAATTATTCCATCTCAACACCACCAAATATCAGGATATTCTCTGAATGAAATGGGAAACCTTGAACAAAATGTTTTGAGTTATGAAGTTGCTCTGCCAGCAAAGAAATGTTTCCATGAAATGCTTGAAGTTTTAATGAAATTGCACATTGTGAGAGAAAATGTTCCCCAGAACACTTGTGCTCATTCCCACTCCGCACTGACGGAGCTGGGTTTGGGATATTTTTAATATTTTTATCTCAAGTACGTGATGTAAAACCCAACCTGCCTGCTTTAGTTCAGCAGTTCCTGATGAAAGCAAGGTCTTGTCAACAATTAAGGGAAGGGAAGAGGTTCCTGGAGCTGCCTGGGGTTTGTGGGGTCTGGATCAGGCACCGATGGAACCAGTTCTGCTGGTGGATATCCTGCCTGTCTCTGTCGCTGTCGGTGCTGCTGGAGGGCAAAGAAGGACTCAGAGACACGAGTGTGGTCAGTAGAAAGGAATTATTTAATTAATAAAGGACGGGTTTTTATGTGTTTAGTTCTTTTAGTGTTTTCCTAAAGGCAAGAGGTATTGGACCTCTAGCTAACTACCTATCAGGGTGATTGGTCAATTCTCACATCATTCATTTCTCCAGTCGGTATCACAACAATTCTAATTATATTTGCAGGTGCAAGATTAGCAAAGTCTGTTTACAGAAAACCTTATCGTGTTTTGCACAGTTTCGCATGAGAAAGAACAGAGCTCTCACAAACTGCTGCTGAGAGCTGAAATCTTCTCTGCTAAAGCTTTTTAGCATCCATATATCTCCATCGTTACCTTTATCCCAGGACACAGAGGGGTCGTGCCTAGCTGCATCCTGGATCCATCAGCCTTCATCCCGCTGGGGGAAGGGGAGAGGAAAGGTTGGAGCAAATCCAGGGGAGGCCAAGGAGATGCTCCAAGGGCTGGAGCCCCTCTGCCATGGACTGGAAGTGCCCAAGGCCAGGCTGGACAGGACTTGGAGCCCCCTGGGGCAGCGGGAGGTGTCCCTGCCATGGCAGGAGTGGCACTGGGTGGGATTTAATCCCTTCCCACCCAAACCTTTCCACGATTCCATGAGTTGTAAGAGCATCTCAGGATTTCAGGAGCTGCACATTGTGCTCCCCGACGGCTGCTGGATCTCCAATCCCAAAAACAGCGCTTGGAGCACCCTGGGGCAGTGGGAGGTGTCCCAGTCCTGGCAGGGGTGGCACTGGGTGGGCTTCAATCCCTTCTCGCCCAACCCATTCCAGGATTCCATGAGTTGCAAGAGCATCTCAGGATTCCAGGAGCTGCTCCCCGATGGCTGCTGGATCTCCAGTCTCAACTAAAGCATTTCAAATTTGGTGCCTTTTCCTGTACAACGTTTGGGGATCTCAAATGGAGCTCTGGAGCCCACAGGACACTGACTGCACATTCTGGACTCACACAGCTTGGAACCTTTATAATCTGTTTTTTCCTAGAAGCTCTGAAACAACAAAAACAGAATCCAAGATGCAGCACCCTCAGTTTTCACATCCTTTAATGATTTCTCGCCTCACTGCTGCCTTTGAGGAGGATGATCCTGGGCATGGCAGCAGAACAAGGAGAGGGAGCTCTGGCTTTGTTGGGAAGGGGATTGCTGCACTCAGACACGGCACAAATCCCAAATCCCTGCCGTGTTCCCAAAGGGTTCTTCATTCCCCAGCAGGAGCACAGTCAGGAAAAATGGGATTTTATCCCCAGTGTGCTCTTAGAGGGTAAACAGTGAGAAAAACCAGCTCTGGGAGGGAAGCTAAAGATGGGCTGAAAGAAACCCAGTGCCACAGGAAAGGATAAACTTTAAATACTGACAAGGACATTAAACCATTTGTGCCTCCTGCTTTCACTCGGTTCAGGCCGTGTTTGCACCTGAGGCTGGGAAAGACGAGATTAGGGAGAGCAGAAATCCGTGGGGTTTGGTCCTTCTCGCTCCCCCTCCTGCCAGACATAAATTAACTCCCTAATTGCCAGCACACCCAATTAACAACCCCGGGAGGAGAATAGTTTTGTGGCACCCAACTCCCCCAAAGGGCAAAACCCTGAGCGCCAGCCCAGCCCTGGGGTCACACACACCCTGCCAGAGGAGAGGCTCCCCTTCTCCCGAGGGATGTTCCCAGCCCCAGGCAACCCCAGGATGCCAGAGAATCAATCCCAGGATGCCAGAGAATTCCAGGATGATAATGACAATTAGGATAATGCCACAATTCCTACTGCTGCCATCGTTAATCCCTAATATCCAAACAGCACCTGCTGATGGGCACGAAAGGACCCAACTCCTGCTCCAAGGAGCCTTCAGACATCCTGCAGAATGAAATCCCTGGATCATGAACATCTCTGAATATTTAACCCAGGGAAGAGGAAGGAATTCCAAACAAAGAGCCGCAAACGCTGAGAATCCTTCCGTTTAAGCGCTCACCCGTTGTTTTTTTTTTAACCACAATTTTTTCATTAGACCATTTTCTCCTCTCTCCCCCCAGCCCCTGGCAGAGATTTTATTGTTGGAGGATGTCACCGGGGCTGTTTCAGATCTGTCAGAAATAATCTTCTCATCTGCCAACTGCTCCCGGGGAGGAGATGAGCTCATGTTCCGACTGACAAGATGTGCTGAAGAGCCTGGGCTTTCTCGGAGCCTGCGAGAAGTTGAAGTTCCCCCTTTGTGTGAATCCTGTCAAAGTTGGCCCTGCAATTTTCCTAATGACAGCTGCTGTCAGCTGAGGAGGGAAATTATTCTGTTCAGCTGGGAATGCTGACAGGAGCTGCGAGAGAGGGCCTGAGTGCTGGAGGAGAGAGAAAAGGGCCAGGTATCTGAGGGAAGGTGTAGTGAATTTGCTGAGGCACCCTAGAAAGATCCAGTTCAAGGTATTTTCAGTCTCCTTCCAAAATCCCGGGGAGTTGTTTACTCTGGCAAGAAAGGAATGACACAAAATTCAATAAACCACCTCAGGAACAATGTTTGAGAGGCCCAGCCAAGTTCACAGAGCATTTGCTGTTTGTAATTGCACATTTTTACACCATTTCCCAGGGCATGATGCAGTTGGGATTGTCCAGCTCCCTCGGGCTTTCAGTAGGAGATCTGAAATTATCTGAGATATTTTTTAAAGTCATTAAAAAATTTCATTAGGTGCCTGTGTGCATTTTTTGGAAGCTGTTTCCACTCTTTCCTATTAGAAAGGAGACTCACCATGTGAATTTTGCAATTCCTTCTTTGCCCTGGAGCCAAGGATCCATCTTTGCAAACCCATTTTTGTGAAGATCCACCCAGTTTGGAGATGGAAAGAAATTGCAATTCCACCACGTTCTACTTGAATGAAAATGAGGAAAACAAATGACAACAGGGGTTCTCGGGGTTCCAACCGAGTCATTCCTGCTCTGCCAACGCCTGCAATTCCCATTCAGCATCTTCCATCTGCTCTTCCAAAAAACTCTGCGGGTACAAAGGGTGGGAGGCAGGAACAAAAAGGGGAGAACTTCCACCATCTACAGCTGCATTTCCAGTTTCCTCCTGGAACTGGTGGAACAGGTGCCGACAACCAAACCCTGTGGGGTTTGCCAAAAATGTTAAAAAAATACGAAAACCATACACATCAATTATCCAGGGGGGACGTGGTTCTTTGAAAATGGGTTTATTTCAATTATGCATTAAGAATAAGATAAAAGGTTATCATTACTTCACAGCAGCGTGAATAAAACACAATTTAAATCCATTCCAAGCTGCAGCATCTATTGTTGATTGCAACAGGCACTGGGACACTTGCACAGGAGCCACCAGGAACACAAACTCTGAACTATTGAATATTTCCCTCACTAATTGTCATCTCTCGATTCATCCTGCTGATCCCACGTCCCTTATCCATGAGCAGACTCATTTTCTCACTTGGAAACAGGATTTCAGCCTCTCCAGGAGCAGGAATTCCACGCTGAGGGCACTCAGTGCCTCAGCTCTTGGGGCTGAGAGGAGCAGCCACGGATTTAGTGTGGGTCCGTGCTCACCTGTCCCTCACTGCCACATTTTAAAACTTCAGCTGTAGGCTCAGAGCGATGCAGATTCAACTCTGGAGGAAATGTTTTACCTGAATTATGAAAGAAAAAATGCTTAATGAGTTGCCCAAGGTTGCATTCAGCATTTTTCAGCTGACCAGGTCAAAGGAGCCCTCCCTGTGCAGGGAGATTTGTGCCAAGCTCCTGTCATTCCCTAAGGAAATCTGCAGCACGTTCTCCTCCTGACACCAGGGCTCCCATAAATCTCCCCAAAATTACTCCTGATTGAGGAAACTTCCAGGGCAGGCCTGAAATTCAGTTTTGTTTCTCCCTGTGGTTTGGACTGAGTGGGACCGTCATTTCCTGGGAATATCAGGCAGCCCCAGCTCAGTTTGCTCCCAGTTTCTCATCCAGGGCTTCCTCCAGTCCCTACAAACATTGAGCTGTTCCTTCAGCACCTGAACACCAAATAAATGATGATGGTGGGGATTTTTAACTTGGCTCCCAGAGTCACTTTAAAATTGATGTTTATTGTGCTTAATCTGCAACATAATTTTCAGCAAGTGATTCGTGTCTCCTCTTTATCTCTTGATATCTCTTGTATTTTAAATAGAACCATCTTTTTATGGGTTATATGTATAATTACCACAAATTGGTGTGTACAGAAATGCCTTTGCTACATGAGGCCAACCGAATTATCCCAAATATCCAAGCAGAAAATCAACTTTCTCCCATTCTCCAGCTGTTTTAGTGACCCTCTAAAGCTGCATCCCTGCAAGCAGGGCTGGGCTCATGATGCCTTAGGTTTTAACTTTTATATGTTTCAAGTTGTGCATTCCCAGTGTGTGACTCTGCAGTGTCCTGCAGCCTGGGAGCTGCTGCTCTCTCATGCTGAGACAGACAGAACAAAGCCTCTCCAGGCTGCTCTCCAAGGACACCCAGCCCGGCCTAGGCCCAAAATGTGTAACCCAGCATCTTGAGAAGGGGGGCAAGCTGAGGGCAAATTCCATCATTAGCTCAAGTTGAATTGGTGAAATGATGCTGAGATGCAAATGGCCCAAAGCTATAAAAGTGTGAAGAACTCGTGACTCGGGGTCCATCTTGGGTGCAGCCTTTGGCCTGCCCAGGGTGTGCCTCTGAAGGCCTTTCCAATAAATATCCACCTTTATTCCCTTCCTCCTGCCCAGTCTCTGTTCCTAGGTTGGCCTTTTTAGGCATCACTGGGACACCTGAAGTGTGGGGAGGAAACACATGGGACAGTCTGCACAAATTCCTTGGATCCAGGAGTGTTTCAGGAGCATTCCCAAGGATGGGATCAGCGACACCAAGCCCTCCCTGGGTGAGGATCCCAGACAGCTCCAGCTGTGTGCACCACGTGGAACCCCAGCAGATTTTCTGCTGAGAGAGCCCAGGTCAAACACAGCTCTGCTGCTGAGGAGAGAGAAAAATAACAGACCCAGAAAAAAAAAAGATAATGACAATTCAAAATTCATCATCTCCTAAGGAATAGATTAAATGTGTTACAAGCAGGAAATTCTTCTCCCAAATGTGGAAGGAGACTCGAGTGCAGTAGCCTGAGGTTCCAGACTCATATTTGTTATGCAAAACTGCCCTAAAAACAGACCTCAAAGAGCCACGTGATCCCAAATCTGGAGTGGTTTTTATCTCCTAAACAGTTTTCCAGCTGTTGCACTTGTAATTAACAGCAGAACAGCTTTTTGCCTTTCTCATTTCTCCTTCCAGGGGAAGAAATGATGAATCAAGAAATGGAGAAAAGGAAGCTTTGCTGGACAATCAAGATCAGCCAGACCAAACAAAACCCCTGCAAATTATTCCCAGTTTAAAGCCTTGTCAGTGTCTCAGTGGCTTTAAATCCTATTCAGGTGATTAGTCAGTTCCACTGTCAGAAAGATTAAGAGATTGATCTTTGAGGAGGATTAGAATCAGATTTTTAGTCATTTTCCTAAGCACGAGGCACACTTCTAGAGGGAAGTTTCCCCTCCTGGACCTGGCTGTTGGATCAGTGGGAACAATTCCATTCCTTTCTCCTTTCACAGCCTCCTCCCGTGGATCAGTGGCAACAATTCCATTCCCTTTCTCCTTTCACAGCCTCCTCCCGTGGATCAGTGGCAACAATTCCGTTCCCTTTCTCCCTTCCCAGCCTGTTGTACTTGGACACGAAAAACTACATAGCCACTTTGTCAAGAAGGAAGTAGAAAAGAGAGCGGGGCTTGATGACTCTGAGTTTTTATTATATATGTTCTTAGAAAGTACCGTGGGTTGGAGGGAGAAATCACCACCCCCCAATCACACTGGTCAAAGGAAAAATCCATCAAACGTCTCCGCCCAGGAGAAATGGAATGCAAACAATAAAGCACGGTTAGCAAAGCATGGCTGTGTTTACAGAAAGTGCGTGAGAAACTCTTACAGAAAATGAAAACATCGAGGAACTGCAAAACTCAGGGCAACATCAGCCTCCTCCCGTGGATGATCAGATGACAGAGCTGCACACAGAACACTCAGAAACCTCAGAGATAAACACAGCCCCGGGGATGTGGTGGCGTTGGGGAAAATAAGGAGGAGGAGCTGATTTTTAGGAACAGCCCGTTCTCCACGAGCCACCCGTGACCCACAAATACCGATTTGGTGAGCTCTGTGTTGTAAAGAGGACAAAAAAAAAGGTGATGTTTGCGTTTGGTCCATCATCCCTGTGGGTTTATAACTCCCTAAGGAAGCTCAGCCTGCCCCAGTCCTGTTTTTGTTGTGTTTTGCAGCATTTCAGGGGTCATGGAGAACGCCCCATTCTGAGCAGAGCCTCCTGGAGCAGCCCCACGCCCCAGTCCCACATCACCTGGTGCCTCCTCTTGTGATTTTAACTCCTCACCCCGTTTCCTTTACGGCTTTTAAACACCACAACGAAACATTTAGGGTTTCGTTCTCCACAATTTCAGTATTTCATAGCAAATAACTTCATTCCAATGCAATCTGAAGTGTTCTCAGCACCACATTATTTATATTTCCACCCAATCAGGAGTACAAAGCAAACAGCTTTATTCTCCCGTGACACCCACTGCCTTCTACAGGGAAGCACTGAAAGCTCCAAATGGATGAAACACCACTTCCTTAAGCACCTACTGTGATTAAAAATTCTGGTTAGGCCAAAAATCTCATTTATTTCCCACCCAGGGACCTTTAGAGAGAGATAGGAAAGGCCACAGCCTGGAGGGAACCCTCTTCCCACCCTCTCTGGTGAACAGAAACATCACAAAGGAATTGTTCCATTTGATTCCTATAAAAGATCCTTTAACTTTGTTGTGGCATCTGCATGAAGCCTTTGACTTCTGGCTCAGAATTTCCCAGCTCTGCATTTTGTATTTTTCTTAATTCTGCGCTTTCAGAAGCTGAGAGGAATTCCCTGTTTGTTCTCCGCGAGCCTGTGTTTTCTTTTCTCTCAATTCGCTGAAGAGTGGTTGTATAAAGAGAAGAAAAAAGTGGGTGAGAAGGATCAGAATTGGGATTTTTTGAGTTCCCTCCCTGCCCATTGCCTGAGCATCGCACGAGGCAACAATTTAATTTGGAGCAAGACTGACAAACAACATTCAAACCACAGAGAATTGCCAACTCCAGGCAGAGGAGATCAACCAGGTGGGATTTTGGAAATCCCATATTCAATATCTGCACTGTGAGGCCTTGGCATCTTCTGGAGGTGTGGAGAACATTTAATTAAAGTGATTCAACTCGGCGGTCCCAGATGTGGAAGGCAGTGGATCGAGGCAAAAGTTGTTAATTAAAGGCCCCCTGTCCAGACAGCTTTCAACAACCTGCCCTCAGAAGAGAAAAACAAACAAAAAGCTGCAAAAAACCATTTTAATAATGAATTTCCTGGGTATCCCATGGGAGCAGCAGGTTCTGGGGGTCACTGCAGCTTTGCTCCCACTGGATCTAAACCTGGATCTAAATCTGGATCCAAACCTGGATCCAAACCCTTCACACAGGGACTTTAGAGAGGAACAAACCCTGCTCTGGAGAGGCAGAATTCGTGCAAAAGCAATTCTGGCCCTCCTGGGGCCTGGAAATTCCTGACAGGAATTCTTCCACACTTTCCCTTTTAATGTACAAAGAAAGCAGAGCCTGATGTTCTGAGGGACAGCCCAAGGTCGAGAGGTTTTTCTGGGGCTTTTTCGTGTGTGGTTTTTGGTTTTGTTTTTATTTCTGTTTGGTTTTTTGTTTTTTGGTTTCTTTGGGGGAGTTTTGTTGTTTGTTTGCTTTGGTTTTATTATTTTAAGCACAGTACTCCCCCGAAGAGTCTCTGCTTCTCCTTCAGACAGCTTAAAAGCACATCTCCAAAATGCATTTAGGATATGTCTGCACCCTGGAAAGCCTTGTTAGCATCCTCCTTTATTTGGGGAGAACAAAGCCAGTATGATTTAAGCAGCAACTTCAATAAAGAGAGGAAAAGAAAATGTTATCCCAGTTAGTGGGATAAAACCCTCTGCGAGGGCTTGACAGCTGAGAGGAAGAACGCAGCCTCGGAGAAATGGAAATAATTAAAGGGGGGAGCCTCAGGAGGCAAAATTACTGTGAGTGAACAGAGTGGATGCCTCAGTCTGGGTCACAAACTCATCCAGGGCCGGCTCAGGGCTCGGGGAGGGGATGGAATGAGCAAAGAGAAATGAATTCCAAATAATCCAAGGCTCATCAGCGCCGTGCAAAGCTCTGCACTGCATTGAACATCAGCCCCAAGGACTGAGGGGGCACAGCCATGGCCAGTGTGGGGTCGGTGGTGACGAGAGGTGATCCCCATCCCTGAGGGAATGGGAAGGGATGGGAAAATGAGGGAATGGGGAGGGATGGGAAAATGATCCCCATTGCTGAGGGCACGGGGAGTGATGGGAAAATGATCCCCATCCCTGAGGGAATGGGAAAGGATGGGAAAATGATCCTCATCATCAGGGCTCAGATAGACATAACAAAGCCTCTCCAGGCTGCTCTCCAAGGACACCCAGCCCGGCCTAGGCCCAAAATGTGTAACCCAGCATCTTGAGAAGGGGGGCAAGCTGAGGGCAAATTCCATCATTAGCTCAAGTTGAATTGGTGAAATGATGCTGAGATGCAAATGGCCCAAAGCTATAAAAGTGTGAAGAACTCGTGACTCGGGGTCCACCTTGGGTGCAGCCTTTGGCCTGCCCAGGGTGTGCCTCTGAAGGCCTTTCCAATAAATATCCACCTTTATTCCCTTCCTCCTGCCCAGTCTCTGTTTCTAGGTTGGCCTCTTTTGGCATCACACCTGCACCCCAAAATGAAAGCAGCTCCTCAGCCGTTCCCAACCCCAAAGCAGCAGCACATCCATGGATCAGACACCACCGGGTCTCTCCTGGAGAGTGACACCTCCTCCAGACCAGTTCCTCGTTTAAAACCTTCGCCCTTGCAAAGCACAGAGCCTTTGGAACATCACCAGAGCCACAGTGATGATTAAAACTCAGAAAAGAAAAAGGAAAAACTATATAGATTAAACTTCCCAACAGCTGCTGAACGTTTAACTGAAGTTTCTGCCCACCAAACCAATATGAAGTGATTTTTAATGGACAGGTTGGAGTAAGTTGAAGTGACAGGAGTGGGAATGAACGGCTGTTCAATGGGAAGTGACAGTGAGAACACCCAAGGGTTGCTGCTTTACTCACTCGCTGTGATTAACAATGTTGTCCACAAAGATTGAAACTTAATTAACATTTTTAAATTGTGCTTTGACATTTTTAGCTCTTCCTATAAAAGCACTTGTGCAGCTGTGCGGGTACAACAGAGCTTTAGCTGTTTGAACCACTCACCCACTGGAGGCTGATTGTGTTTGACTCCTGACAACAAAAACACCGAAATCCAGATGTAACCAGCATTTAAAGACTGCTCCAAGCTCCTGGGGTGATTCCGTGCCTGGGATCAGAGCCCTGCTTCTCAAACAAGATTAAATCCCTCAGAAAATGTTCCATTAACTCTGGTAAAAGAGTTTTGCTCAAACGGGATCTTGGAGCAGAGGATTACAGTAAGCTTGACCCTAGTGAGTTGATAACACACCTATCTTTGGGTGGAAAAAATAAGAAATTCAAGCTTCTGCCAGAACTTTTTGTCCACTGCTCCCACCGGCTTTCCAAAGTGAGCTTGGCAATTAAAGCAGGAGCACCAAAGCAGATGGAATGGGACAGAATTGTTTATTTTTCTTATGAAAGGGCAGGGCCTGCAGGAGGAAACTCAGAATTATATTTGACTTTCGAGTGCTGAAGTCAGAGTTCCTCGAACATTTCCAGTCTACCAAGAGTTTATCCTCTTTTCCAGGTCATTCCTTGGCAGTTTCACAGGTTGGATCCAAGGACAATCAGTATTTCTCTTTGAGTATTAAAAAGTAGGACAGAAGGACTCTGGAAAAGAAGGAAATATAATTTTCTGAAGACAGCATTAAGATTCTCTTAAATCAGTAAATGAAAAGATATAACCTCTATATAAAATACGTGGAAAAGTAGGGGAAGAAGGGAAATCTTTTCTGAGTTCTGGTAGGAAATCCACAGTCCCTTGAAGTCTCTGCCATGCACCACAGAACAGGTCTCATCTTTGGAGTGGGAACACAATGGATTTAATAAAATTCACTCTCCTGGGCAAAGGAATGTAAATATCTGGAGTTGTATAAACACAGCGTGGCCGTGCCCAGCCAAGCTGGGCTACAGTAAACAGCTCTCCCTCCTTCCACTGAATATTTAACAGCTTCATTTAGAAAGCAGAGCTGTTCCACCTTCCCTGCGTGCACCAGGTGTCAAGACACAATCACATATCAATCCATTCAAATCAACCCTAAACCAGAGCCTCTTATAGAAAAACACAATGCAATTAGAAGGAAATGGTCAGCTCAATATTGGCCCGCTAATGAGAACTGCCTCGATGAAATGACTATATTCATTTAATTAAAAAGCCCATTATGGACCCCATTCAAAGTGCTGCTCGCTGAACTCTTTCATATCCATCTCATTTGTGTTTGCAGCATGTTTGGGGCATTATGTTGATTTGCACCAGCAGGTTCTGGAGAACAAAGTCCTGGGGAAAAAGCACTTGGCCCCTCATGAAAGGGTTTTACGAGAGATAAATGTATATATAGATGAAGATGAGCACTAATGGTTATTTTCTGCAATACCTGCGCCTCAGGTTCAGGAGTGGGAGGGATGGAGTAATCTCCAACCCGGAGTACAGCTCAACTCCACGTGCAGCAGCTGCTGAATCACCACGGATTTCACTCAGATGGTTTTAGGAGCACCGGGGACCTGGAGGGGGAGCAAACAGCTCCAGCAGCCCCTGGCTGTGAGGAGATCCAGAGGGAAAACTGCATTTCCCCCTCTCACACACCCAGACATCACAGCAGGGCAGAATTAAGGAGGGATACAACGGGAAATGGCATTTCCCAGCAGTTGCATGCATGGATTTTGGCCTTCTCTGAACAAATAGGAGCTGAAGCTGAAAGCTGCTGAAGAATATCAACCACTGCTGTGTGAAAACTTGAGGGAAGGCACTTCAGCTTTTCAGAGCAAGTTAAAAAGCTTGTAATCAGCCAGATGCACAACTCCTGCTTTGACAAGGCGCTGCAGGGATAAGCAGTTGGATTTTTATCCCCTTTACCTCAGAGGCCTAAATACCATGGAGCAAAAAGCACCTTCGAATGCAGAATCACTGTTTGGACAGACAAATTCCAAAAAGCTAACCCCAGCACAGGAGAGCTGCAAAATATTTGCATGTTCAGCTCAACCCCAGCCCTGAGCTGACCCAGCTGTGAGAAATCTGCTGCAACCTGGGAAATTATTTGGAATCTCAGAGACTTAAACCCATCCAGTGCCACTCCCTGCCATGGGCAGGGACACCTCGCACTGTCCCCGTCCACTCCAAAGGCGTGGAACTGGCTGGTCTCAAAGGTCCCTTCCCATCCAAACCATTCCCTGATTTTCTGATGCCCAAACTTCCCTCCTGGCGCTGGGAAATGTTGGTTGTTCCTGCTGGGAGCAGCTCCACGGCAGTGGCAATTACCCTGCAGGATCTGTCACCTTAATCAACCCCAGAACAGGACAATTTATTCTCAATGCAACATTAATTTCAGGCAGGCGAAAGTGAAACCTTTTAGTGGCTTAATGCGAAAAGGGGGGAGAAAATGCAGATATCCCACTAAACACCGGTAGTTAAGGATAAAAGGGAAAATAACAGCTATCATGGGATGGAATTCATCCCACCTGGAGGAGAAGAATTACTGACAGAATGCACAGTCAGGAAAATAAAAAAAAAACCCAACAGGGCTTGTCTTATCCATGGAATTAAATCCATATCCTACAGATAACAACAGGTACCCCTGGGGGGTTCAGTTCTGGATATATAAACACATTAAATAACCAGGGTAGGTGAATTTTAAAGCCCTAAGGCTCCTTTGAAGCCATGTGGAACTCAAATAAAAGTTTCAGCAGCAAGACTGGATGCAACTGGGATTTTTTTTTAAAGATAACCCCATTCTATTTGACACTTCCAACAGGACATGTTTTCAGCTCAGGAATACCAGAATGGGTTTTTGGGGATGGAGTATTTTGGTTCTGCCTTTTGGGTTTCTTCAGAGGCTGAGCTGTCAAAAGTTAAAAACAAATGCTGTGCAAACAATCAGAAAATCCATGGAGCAGTGCATTGGAAACTTGGATTTATTCACTGCCACACTCATAAAGCACTTTCTCTTATTTTATCCATGGATAAAACAATGGGCATTTTGTTACTTTATTTCTAACTATTCATTCAAATAATCCTTGGACTTCCAGGCGGCTTTTCATTCAATTCAAGAAGTTTGCACCATTTGGGGTTTCATTCCACGACCTCTTCTCTGACTCGAGGCACTTCCTAAAAGACACCTGGTTCTTGTCCTGTATGAAGAGACTCAGGGAAATTTTCCTCCCTCACTGAGCTCTGCTGGCAAACTCATTTCTGCTGCTCCATCCGAGATTTTGGCTTCCCTTTCCAAATGCAAATATCTGAGCGCATGCATTTAGTAAAAGCCATAATGGGAATTTATTTGCACTCCAAACCATCTGACCACTGGTTGTCACCAAAACGCAAATGCCAGATGGAAAACACTCCATCACCTCCCAGAGATCCCACTTTTTTAATGTTTTCTTCCCAGAATGCCTCCACGGCGAGTTAAATACATGGCAACCATTTCTAGTTAGCAAGGGGCCTGGCTGTGGCTCTCACCTCGGGCACTGCACACCCAGAAATCCAAGGATTTCAGGGGGATTGGATGTGAGGTGTGGAGGAGGAGGAGGAGGTGGCACAGAAGTGACAGGTGGCAAAGCCAGGAGCTGCTGCTCGGCCACCAGGCACCACTGTCACACACTCAGGGGATGGCTTTGAGCTGCCAGAGGGCAGGGGAGATGGGATTTTGGGGAGAGATTCCTCCCTGTGAGGGTGGGGACGGGCTGGGATGGAATTCCCAGAGCGCCCCTATGGATACAAAAAAGGCCTCAGCAGAAAATTTCTTTAGCCTTTGCAGCACTTTGTGAAAGTTCTGTCTTTCCCATATAAAGAATTTAAAACAATGTTATAGTTTTGTAAATCTCTGCACCTGCACCTACTTCTCAAGGACTGTTTTGGTTTTAACCAGAAAAACATCCAGAAACGGATGTCTCAGAACTGGAGCAATCACCCCAAGGGGTGGGTGTCCCAGTGACCAATCATTTTATGCCATTCAACACACTTCTGCGTATTAACATATAAAAGTTGTTCAATCTTTCATTAAACTTCCTTGCTTCAGATCATCTCTTGGTAGCGTGGACTTTGTCATTTTTACCTATTTGGGGTGCTACAGCGACACACCCTGGATCCCTGGGAGTGTCCATGGCCAGGCTGGATGGGGCTTGGAGCAGCCTGGGACAGTGGGAGGTGTCCCTGCCCATGGTGGGGTGGCACTGGATGGGCTTTAAGGTCCTTCCCAACCCAAAATATTCCATGATTTTATGATCGCCTGGAACTACCAGTGATGTCCCCATTGTCGGGGGAGCCAAGCACACGGCATTTATCCCTTCTTTTAACAGCTCTTATCTCCCAGAGGAGCTCACACCAGATCCAGCTGTAGGAGCTGTTTCAGACTGATCCAAAATCCATTCCACATGGAATTTGCAGAAGAAAAGCTGCTCATTCCAAGGTAAATATGGAAAGCTCCATATCAGGGAGTCAAGAGTGTGTGGTCTTGGCATTTCCTCCATCAGGTAAGTCCTTTAAAAAAAAATACACGTTTCTTTCTTTACTCTTTATCTCTTTTCTACCTCTGCCTCCAGCAGTTCCCATGGATGCTCCGCACCCCCTTTGCTGGGATGTCCACAGATGAGTGCAAACAACTTCCAAAACCAGTTTAGGTCAGTTCTGATCACCTCTCTCCCCTCTCTGTTACTGCCAGGGTGTGAATCCAGCTGGAGGTAACTTGTAGACAGTCAGAATTTGAACAAATGCAAGATTTGCACTTGCTGGCCCCTAAATCTGCTGGTGCTGAGTGACTTTGTCTGCTCTGGCTTGGGAAAGGCACCGACCTGCTCCCAACATGGACCAACCCATGCTGTGCTCCCTCTGGAATAGGAGAGCTGGGATTGGTGCTGCAGGGAAGGAGTTTTTATCCGGGGTGGGATGGAGTCAGCCAGCACGTGCTGTGCTCTGTCAGGTGCCACTTTGTCCCCGGGGCACAGGCAGAGGAATCCAGAGCAGCCCCTGGAGCCCCAAGCCAGCAGGGAGGCTCTTCCAGGCCTTTCCAGGAGCAGCTCTGCTCTCTCTGTTCTCTCCCTGCCACACAAAAGGCGAAAAGAACAATGTAATTATGCTCATGAATCAGCAGCACTTGGTTATGAAAATATGAGAGACTAATGAAAGCAGCTCCTTTCTGTGTCACTGCAGCAGTTCCAGCAGTTCAGAGCTGGGAGATATTAAAGATTCTGCTCTCCCTGCCTCTGGAGCCGGGCGAGAACCCAGCAGATAACACAAACAGCTTCCACTCGCAGCAGAAATGACAGGGCTGGCACTGAATTAACACATTGCAAGGCACACTATTATTTTGTTCAAATACGCCTCTGAAAAACCCTCCTGAACTGCGAGGAGGTGGCACAAACCCAGCGTGGCCTGGACAAAAGGAAGAGCTGCCCCAAAGCCTCCCGTAGGCATCTGTCACCGAGTGTCCCAGTCTGAAATGCTCCCTCCTTTAAATCTTGCTATATTTCGCCCTTCTGGAAGAAAATTCCTTCGTTCTGTAACTTTCCTGGATTTTGCCAGGGGTTTATTCTGCCAGCTGAGGGCTGACAGGCAGCAGCGGTGTAAATCTGGTGTCAGGGTGTGACACGAGAGCCAAGAGCTGACTCCAGTGGTGCCCCTGCAAACGGTGACATCAAAGCGAGCTGGGCACAGAGAAATTCGGGAACAATCGAGGAGAACAATTCCACCCCTCCTGTGCAGATGAAAGCCAGCTCTGTTTCTTTACACAAATAACATTCTGCTGGGTTCTACCACCAGATTTGCATCAGAATTTAAATAAGAGCTGCCACGCAAACTGTTAAGAGTTCTTTTTGCTAATACTGGTTCTTAATTTGTCATTTCTGAGCTCCATTGAGGTTATTCTCCCCCTCACCTCCGATTCCTGGAGCTTAATGCCAGCAGGAACTGTTTCACCCACTTAAGTAATGACGTGTTTATTATAAACAGAAATTAATCCCTAACAAATAAAATCAGAAGCCAGTGAAGAGTTAAACCAAAAAAATCCCCAGCTCCTGGGAACAACACAGGCTGGTTTTTTCTGAGCTTCCCCAAAAATAAAGCACAAGGCAGGACTGAAACGGAACCAAGCCTAAGCCTAAATAAATCAACCTGTTGTTAAGAAGATTCAGATGAGGTCCAGGAGCACAACCTGTTCATAAATCCATCCCTGACCGCACAAAAGGTGGTGTTGAAACCCAACATTTTATGATGCTCCAGAATAGAAATGTTTTTCTCTAACAACACCAACAGATTACGCCCTCAACCTGTGATCCTGCCAATAAACAGCTCATTATCAGCCTTGTCCTTATGGCTCATTAATTTTGGTAAAAGGCGGGGGGGGGGAAGAAATGGAGAAAATGAGAGGGATCAGTGGGGTCTGACGAGGATTAAAGGGAAGGATGATTCCTCTTTTCTGTGCTTGTGCTTCCTGCTCCAGCCTCGGCACCAGTCCTGGCCTGGGGAAGGGCAAAACACCAGGAATGAGCTGTGATCCTGTGCTAAGCTGGAGTCCTTTGGAAAAGGAGCTTCTCTGGCAGTTCTGTGTTGAAGCAAAGGACCAAGGATGTAAAAAACGGGGTGGGAGGAAGGGAATTTTCATCTGAATTAGCGAGAAAATTGTACCCCCCATTTGTAAGCACTTGTACCTTTAAAATCCCTTTTTCAGTTCTCCTGAGACAAGTCCAGAGCAAAAAAAAACACTTTAGAAAGGTTTTCAAAGATTTCAACCATTTAATCCCCTTCCATCAACTAAATGTTATCATTTGGGGTTTTTCTACCATTTACCCATTTGCTTCCACAGCAACCAAACTGCTGGAACAGCAAAGGGTTTCCGGAGATTTCAGCCTGAATATCCACAATTCCCAAAACTTTTGGCATGAGCGGGTGCCCTGGAGCTGCTCTGCACTCCTGACAGATCCAGTTATCCAGGATTCATCCTCCTGGGAGGGCATGGAGCTGATCCCAATGAGTTATTGCTGCTTTTTGTCTTATTGTCCAACCCAAACTTTTGTTCACAGGGAAGGGAAGAGATTTGTTTATACAAAAAATTGAAACGTGCTCTAAAACTGCGTCACCCTTGATGCCTAAAGAGGCCAACCCAGAAACAGAGACTGGGCAGGAGGAAGGGAATAAAGGTGGATATTTATGTGAAAGGCCTTCAGAGGCACACCCTGGGCAGGCCAAAGGCTGCACCCAAGATGGACCCCGAGTCACGAGTTCTTCACACTTTTATAGCTTTGGGCCATTTGCATCTCAGCATCATTTCACCAATTCAACTTGAGCTAATGATGGAATTTGCCCTCAGCTTGCCCCCCTTCTCAAGATGCTGGGTTACACATTTTGGGCCTAGGCCGGGCTGGGTGTCCTTGGAGAGCAGCCTGGAGAGGCTTTGTTCTGTCTGTCTCAGCATGAGAGAGCAGCAGCTCCCAGGCTGCAGGGCACTGCAGAGTCACACACTGGGAATGCACAACTTGAAATACATAGGAGTTAAAACCTAAGGCATCATCCTGAGCCCCAAAGCCTGGCAGTGGCATTGCTGATCCAAGCCTGCCTATCCATGACCTCCTCCAGCATTTCTGGGATGACTAAAACCAAGGCTGGCACAAGAAGTGAGAGAAAAAAATTAAAAAACCACCATAAACCACAACAAAACCCAGCCAGAAATCCAGCTTCGTGCGTGCTGGCTGCTCCTCCAGCAAAAATAATGATGTTTCTGAAGTCTGAAATTATGGAACTGCTTCCTGCATCCCTTGGGGCAGGGATCTGGTGAGATGCCAGCCCAAGGTGTGCCAAGGGACGAGCAGAGTGGCACTGCCCTGTGCCAGGGCTCCGAGGGGCCCGGGATGACTCCCCAGGGCTGGGATCCATCTCCAGCTGGGAGCCACTGGATGCCGTGTGGTGCTCCCCAGAGCTCCCCTGTTGCAATCTCTGTTTATGAATCTGGGGGAAAAAAATGCTTTTTTCTGAGCTGCAGCTATGGCAACAAGCGGCTCGATACTGAACTGGGTTGTAGGGGGTGATATCCAAAGGGTTTGGGGTTTTTTTGTTGAAACTTGTGAAATAATTTATTGGGAAATCCGGGACAATTAGAAGTGCTGGCCATGTATTTATTCAGTGTTTCGTATTCTGCAATGTTGTCTGGTAAAAACTCAATTTTTTTAGCTTTGTTTCATATTCCGCAATGTTGTCCAGTAAAAACTCAATTTTTTTAGCTTTGTTTCATATTCCACAATGTTGTCTGGTAAAAACTCAATTTTTTTAGCTTTGTTTCACATTCCGCAATGTTGTCTGGTAAAAACTCAATTTTTTTTTAGCTCTGTTTCTCAGAGCTGATTTTTCTATTGAAAAAGAAAAAAAAGCAAAATAAAAACCCCGACTGACTCAGCCCAAACTTCAAATTCTGAACTTTTCGTTCAGCAAGACTTCTGAAAATCTGTGATTTCACAGTTGGCCCTAAAGTTTCCTGCTCTTCCTAAAATGAGACACCTGATCCCATAACATCCTGAATTTGGGGATATCTATAACTGCCTGTTCTTTCGACATCCTTTTTGACACCATTCATTCAGCTGCTCTTGAATTACAGCAAAGAGTGCGATAAAGATTTAGGCCTTAAACCTTTAATAAATACAGCTCTGAAAACGGCTATTTTGGGGGGAAGGATTTGAAATATCCAAGTGCTGGCACCAATGTTTCCATTAACCACGTCCTTGGTGCCACCTGCTCACGCATTCTTAGAGCGTTGTCATCTGAATTTATCACTTTATGGGGAAACCAGTCATTTTGGTGCTACTTCAAGAGACCAATTAAAGCAACTCCACAAATCATGAGTAGGTGTTATTTGGCCAAGGAGTGGCGTTTGATGTTCATGGCCAAAACCAGTCCATCAATCAAAAAATGCCTCAATTCCCCCTTTTTTAAAACAAGGAAAACGGCGCTGCTTTCGTTGTGAAATATTTTGAGGTCCATCAGGAAAAGGTGGATATTATTGGCAATATCCAGCTGGATCCTGAATCCCTGTGTGTCTCTGGCAGGTCCAGGAAGCTGTAAAATAATTGAGGAGCCATCTGCATACAAATGACCAAACAATGGACTCCAAATCCTTGGATTTCCTTTGACTTATTCCCAACACTCCCGCAGAAAGCTCAACCTCAAGCACTCGCCTCTCCCTCACCCGGAGTTGTTGCTGGGAACGTCGTTATCAAAGGAGCAGCTCGTCTAAATTATTAAGAAAACAGCACAATTGATGTTTCTATAATTCACAGAATTCCCCATCCGAGCCTTGAAATCAATTATGGAAAACATCGGGCTGCTCTGTCTGCCTTTGGAGCAATTTCAAGATCCACTATTTTATCCTCATTTGTTCCAACGCTGTAATTGGCCGTTGACTTTGATGAAGCTCTTGGGCATGAAGGCTCCGTCCTGCCTCTGCTTCTCTTTGCAGGGGATTCCACCCCTTCCCCCACTCTTTTTATTGCAGCTGAGTTGGTTATTTCCATAGTGTCTTCTGTAATTTCCCTCCCATAAATCCCTTTTCCCCTTTTATTCTCCGATTTAGGGACTGTTCTTCCCTAGGTTTCTTTTCCTGGTTACAAAGTCCTCGCTCCGCGTTGGAAACACAACAAAACAAGGAGATGCTCGACTGCTGGGCACCAGCTTGTTGAATTCTGGGCAGGATTCCTCATTCCTTTCATCAAATTGCCACGATCGTTGAAATTCTCTGCAAAACGATTGCTTCTCTGAAATTAGGAGGTGTCTGAAATTAATTCGGTGTCTTAAATGCAAAGCACCCTGAAGTGACAGCTCATCACTGAGAGCTCCAAGCCCTCATCGCACTTGGATGTCAGGACAAAGGGAGGCTGAGCTGAAAACCAGGCTCCAAAACTCTGGGATCACCTGTGAAGGTTTTGGTCTTGGTTTCTGCCCAGTGCTGAACAAAAATGATGTTTTTATGCTGTAAGAAGTATGGGTTTTAAAAGCATCCCCCCCGTCACAAAGGTAAAAATGCTGTAACATTCCTAAATGTTGCTGAATGTCCCTGGTTTCACTGTTTCCATGGCAAGATGAAGGGAGGAGAATCCACCCGGGATGAGGCAGGAGCAGGCCCTGTGTTTGACTGTCAACAGCTGAGAGAGAAGATGGGTAAATACCGAATTCTGACAACACCA
>VWZT01010039.1:67712-81384 GCA_013397055.1 Pachycephala philippinensis
ACAGCAGATCACCTCCATCCTCTCCCCTGGCTCCATCCAGGGCCCTTCCCGACGTTTCTCTTTGGATCCCTGGCTCTAACCACAGCAGATCACCTCCGTCCTCTCCCCTGGCTCCATCCAGGGCCCTTCTGGATGTTTCCCTTTGATCCCTGGCTCTAACCACAGCAGATCACCTCCGTCCTCTCCCCTGGCTCCATCCAACCTCCAATTCCGTTCCTCTGGCTGCAAAACCGTGCATGAGAGCAATGAAAGGTGAAAGCAGTGCCCTTTTTAACGGAGGAAACAATACAGATAAACCTCCTGAACCCTGACAGGACCCTCGGCGTTTCACCACTTGCCCTGCAAAACGTTTCCTTTCGCCTGGATGAACACCAGGAATCCCAGAAGGTGCCTGATTCCAGCATCTGCTCGGCCTGGCTGCCTCACTCTGCCAGGTATTTAAGCATAAACATCAAACTAAACCCTGGGGGATGTTTGTGCATGGTGCAGAACTCACTCAGTGACCAGCACTCTTCCCACATTTCCTGGAATTCTCCAGTCCAAACAAATTAATTCTATCAAACTTCAGCGGGGCAGGGGAATCACACCAAGGAGCAGAAGAGAGGAGGGAGTGGGGCAGGTTTGGAGGGTTTGTTGGGTCTGTGGGTGTGGAAAAAGTGAGGCTAGAGCCCAAAACTGGGCTGCTGTGGTGCTGACAGAGCTGGAGTTAGTTTGAATTAAATCTATCAAACTTCAGCGAGGCAGCTGAATTGCACCAAGGAGCAGAAGAGGGGAGGGAGGGGCAGGTTTGGAGGGTTTGTCAGGTCTGTGGGTGTGGAAAAGGTGAGGCTAGAGCCCAAAACTGGGCTGCTGTGGTGCTGACAGAGCTGGAGTTTGGGGTGAATGTTGTTGAACTCCCCTAAAATCCAGTCCTTGTGCTGGATTCCGGCCCCTGGGATCGGGGCAGGTTCAAAACCATTATCACTCAGGCAGAAAGTCCATTATCCATTCAGCCATTTGGGCCTACTTTTTTTTTTTCCTCCTTTCTTTTCCCCTTCCCTGCACATCAGCTGATGGTATTGACTCATCCTCCTGCAAAAATAAACATTCTTGGATGTTGAAAGAATATTTGAAATCAATTCTTGACTCACTGCAGATATCCAGGTCCTCGTTTGGCTCTTTCCTGAACTGGAAGGCAGAACTCTCGTTAGAGACAAATTGCTCCCATAAATAAAACACATCCCTGAGACCCTGCCAGGTCCTGCAGAGGGATTTTCCTTCAGAACGGTCAAAGCACTGGACAAGAAAAGCCAATATTGGGTTATCTTGTCAGGATTTCACACGGCAGCTTCCTGAAAAAGCAGGGAGAAATTGAAGTGGCGCCGGCAGAAACAGGGAATGGGTTTATCTGAGCAGAAAGAGGGGTGTGAAATATAAATCCTGAGCTCCTCCTCAACCCTTGCCCCCATTTGGAGACCCAGAATTACACAGCTGAGCTGTCCAGTTTTGTGCTGCAGTCGTCGGAGGGGTTTGGAAAATTGGGATGAATACAGCAAGACGGCCAAAAACGAGTGGTAGGCTTGAGAAAACCTCCTCCAGCACGAGATTTTAAATCCTCAGTCTATTTATGCCATCGCAAAAAGAGTGAGCAGCTTATCCTGAGTACAGAACTCCTGAGGAAGCAAATAGCACCGAGGAGAGCTTTAAACCCCAAATTTAAAAGATTTTAAAATATCCAAAGGAGCAGTGGCCAGGCACGAAATCCCCGTGGCACAAAGGCGGAGTCAGCATCAATTCAGTTGTTGATACAGAGAATTTCTGTGCTGACCACCGGGGAAAGTGCATAGGGGAGGGGAGGCACCTTTGTTTTCTGGGTGCCCCAATCAAGCCTGAACAGCTTAATTATTAAATTAATTAATTGGACACAAGTGAGGGAAAGCTGACACCCCCTTCCAAGCAGATTTTTCTAACCCAGCAGGTGTTTTAAAACTTTTAATGGGTCTCTGTCCACTGCAGCCTGGTGGAGTGAGCGCTGCAATCACCCCGGGGAAATGGGAACCTATTTTATATCTCATTTGCAGGAATGAGCACCCAGGAGGTGCTTTCTTTGCCAGAAGCCATCAGCCCCACCTGAACACGCAGCATTTGCTTTCTGCCTGCTCCAAACAGCACACGAGGATGTTTTATTCTGGCCTGGCCTCATTAACTGCCTGGTGCTGGGGGGAAGAGCAAACCCGACAGAAATTGGTGTGTTCTGTGTACAGAACACGAGGGCTGGGCAGGGGGATGCACGAGGAAATAACAGCAAGCAAGAGTTTAGGGGAAGGAGAAAAGCAGGGGAGTTAAAAACAAGCTTAATTGAACTGCATTGGGAATGGGGAAAAGTGTAGTCTGATTTAGTAATGAGAACATAAAAATCCTGTTTGGTCCCACTCCAGGAAGGGTTAATGTGTGACAGAGGGTGTGGGGCTTGTTGGGAAATCACCTGAGAGGACAGAGCTTATTTTATATTTTATTTTATTTTATTTGTATTTTATTTTGTATTTTATTTTATTCATTATTTTCCTTTCTGGCTGGAGGGTGGGCCTTCTTTAGCTCAAGTGCCAGGCGCTGCCCACAACATTCCAGCTGCATCCAACGCTCCCTAAGGAATAAAACACCCAGGATTCCCCAGAGAGGAGCTGGAGAGGGCACGAGTGGGGCTGAGCAGAGCCAGGCTCCCACTCACCCATCCCGTTGGACACAGAACATTTACACTCTGCTCCCTGTTCTCAGCTCAGACTCAGAGGGTTCTGATTTCTTTGGGACTCCCGTGGCTCTCCGGGGCTGACACACAACCACCCTCCAAGGAAAGAGTGGCCCTGGTGCCTCCTGTGATGCTGGAGCTCCCCAAATCATGGCTCTGGCACATCCCAAATATTAACCCTGCCCTGGGATGGAGCCTGGCAGGGCTTAGGCTGGTTTTCAGTGCCCACAAAGCACTGAGCCCTTGGCCCTGAGGGCACTGAGCTGAGTTCTGCTCCTCGCCGAGCTCTGCGGGGGCAGCTCCCTGATCCCACATTCCCTCATCCATCGGGAGCACGCGGCTCCTCCAGGGCAGGGGCTTGTGCTTGGTGCCAGGGCAGTGCCAGGCGTGGGGAGCCTGAGGCCTTAGGTCTTAGCTTTTATATGTTTCCAATCCTGCATTCCCAGTGTGTAACTCTGCAGTGTCCTGCAGCCTGGGAGCTGCTGCTCTCTCATGCTGAGACAGACAGAACAAAGCCTCTCCAGGCTGCTCTCCAAGGACACCCAGCCCGGCCTAGGCCCAAAATGTGTAACCCAGCATCTTGAGAAGGGGGGCAAGCTGAGGGCAAATTCCATCATTAGCTCAAGTTGAATTGGTGAAATGATGCTGAGATGCAAATGGCCCAAAGCTATAAAAGTGTGAAGAACTCGTGACTCGGGGTCCATCTTGGGTGCAGCCTTTGGCCTGCCCAGGGTGTGCCTCTGAAGGCCTTTCCAATAAATATCCACCTTTATTCCCTTCCTCCTGCCCAGTCTCTGTTTCTGGGTTGACCTCTTTAGGCATCAAGCCCAGAGCCTCGACTGGGGCTACCATGGGCATTTTATCTTTGAACCACCCCCAAATGACCCCACCTTGGCTTGTTAACAACCTGCTCCGAGCCATCCCAGGGATTTCATAACAATGTGTTCCTGCAGGGATCGGCACATCCGTATTTCAGCAAACAAGATTAACATTCCACAATGCACTGCCCCAACCGAAAAGTACAATCTGCCCCTGAACAACAAAAAAATTATACAAACTCCCACCTGCGAAAGTTTCATTCATTTGCAAAGCGAGCATTGAGTCCCAATCATTCCAAGGAAAGAGGAATACTGCAAAAATTATCAGATATTTGCCCTCCTTGTCATTAACATTCCTTGATAAACTGTGAGCAGGATCATGTTAAAACTATTACATTAATATTCCTCAGAGAGTTGGGCTATAATTTTAGCTTCTCTTTCTCACTCTCCCTCGTTTTGCCCTGTGAGTCAACATCGGAGGATGGCTGGCAATCAGCTCCTGCAATTATCCTTCTCCCCGGATTGGAATTGTTAACCGTGCCTTCCACTAATAGAACTGCAAATGAAAGGGATCCTTTTCCCTGGTATTTACTGGCTGAACGCTCTGCTCGGTGCCTCCGGAGCTGGGCACGGCGCTGAGCAGAGGGCAAAGAGGACGAGTTGGATTTGCACGCGCTGCAGCGGGAACAGAGACAGGAGCAAAGGGCCACAGAGGCACAGCCAGGGGACAGACAGCTCGGGGAGATCCCAGTGGGACACAGGGGTTTCCCAGGCTGGGGAATTCTTGGAATCACAGAATGGTTTGGGTTGGAAAAGACCTTAAAACCCACCCAGTGCCACCCCTGCCATGGGCAGAGACACCTCCCACCGTCCCAGGGGGCTCCAAGCTGCATCCAACCTGGCCTTGGGCACTTCCCAGCTGCTCTGGGAATTCCATTCCAGCCCCTCACCACCCTCACAGCCAGGAATTCCTTCCCAATATCCCACCCATCCCTTCCCTCTCGCAGTGGGAAGCCATTCCCTGTGTCCTGTTCCTCCATCCCTCGTCCCAGTCCCTCTCCCTGGATCTGGGAATTGTGCAGCCCATGGAAGTTGTGTCCCACAGCCCACGGAAGTTCTGTCCCACAGCCCATGGAAGTTCTGTCCCTCAGCCCATGGAAGTTCTGTCCCACACCCCTGAGCTGCCCTTTCCTTGCCATTGGCCACAGGCTGGGAGAGTGGACAGAAACTCAAGATGCTAAAATGTGACACAATCGGAGTTTCAAAGCCTGGCTCTCCCTTTATTTATCCTGACTCCTGAAGGAAAAACAAACCACAGATATCCCACGACACGTGAAACTTGATCCCAGACCTGGAAATTGCAGGTGGGACCTGTTCCAGGGCTTTTCTACCTGAAAAGTTTGGAAATGTCCTTGTGCTCCAGAGCCAAACAAACGCATCCTGGTGGTACCTGAGCTCCCGGGACAAAAGTTGTCTCCTGGATCTCATCGACTTTGTCTGCTCTTCCAAACCTTTTTATCCAGAATTATTCCTATTCCTAGAAACCCCTGCTGCTTCCTGTGTTCCCCTAAATTTAAGCAAACCAAAACCTGAACACAAAACGCTTTTCGTTCTCAGCAAAACTTTCAGCAGAGGAAAAATAATTTCCTTTTTTCCCCCACCTCCTTTCATTTTTGCTGGGCTCTCATCAGCATTGCACATGCTAAACTCCTTTGAAAATTCAGGGTGGAATTATAAGATTTAAAATACGCAAGTCTCCTTTGCTTTCAGGGGTTGTTATCCAGCAGATACTTTTCTCTTTGGAAAATCCTGTGCATAATGACTCAAAATTATCTTCCCTTGCTGCTGTTTGGCTCTTTAATGCTCGGGTCTTTCAATCCTTCTGCCTGCTCCCTGAAAAATTCCATCTCTTTTGGATTATTCTCCCCCGAATCTTTCAGTTCCCACGCCAGAACATACGTGGAATTTTGTGTCCATAAAAAGGAGCAAAATTTCCCAGATTTTCTCAGTATTTCTGAAAGGAAAAACTCATTTTTTTATCCCTTGGATGAATCTCCACAGCCCAGATCCAACCACAGCAGCTGAGCATGAACCTCCTGAATTGGGGCTAAAAGAAACAGAAACAAGACAAATTCCCGTTGGGAGTTTCTGCCATGGCTTGAGCTGGAAAATTTGGATTGCAGCCTGAAAACAGCAGAAAATCCAGACATGCCTCATTAACATCCACTTGTAATGAATCAATCAATGAACCCCCTTGGAAGTGACACCCAGGAATGGGGTGGGATCCTTCACAGCAGCCACAGGGGTCAAATCCCATCCCAGAAAACTCACGGAGGGAATTTAGTCTGGAAAATCACATTGGATCACGCACAGTTCCTCTTCACAAAGCATTAAAAGGAGCAGAATTCACTGGCCACTCAACCAAAAAGAGATTAAATAAGGAGAGAAAAAAAGGGAGCATCTTCTTGGCTCCCAGAGGATGGGAAATGGCTCAAACCATGGAAAAAGGAGGGAAGGCCTTGGGTTTTAGGGTCATGGTCATGCCTAAAGAGAACCCAGAAACAGAGAGTGGGCAGGAGGAAGGGAATAAAGGTGGATATTTATTGGAAAGGCCTTCAGAGGCACACCCTGGGCAGGCCAAAGGCTGCACCCAAGATGGACCCCGAGTCACGAGTTCTTCACACTTTTATAGCTTTGGGCCATTTGCATCTCAGCATCATTTCACCAATTCAACTTGAGCTAATGATGGAATTTGCCCTCAGCTTGCCCCCCTTCTCAAGATGCTGGTTTGGTTTGGCTTTAAACACAAAGTCTGCGGGATCCACAGCTCTCACTGCTGCCCAGAAAATACCTGGATGTGTTGGATTTAGGCTGGAGTAAACATTAAATGGAATTAAGGAACAAAGAAAAGAGAAGCTGCATGATCTTAGAAGTCCTTCCCCAGGAGCGTGGGCAGGTGGTGTGGGGAATTTCCTCCAGGGGAAGGCAAAGGGCAATCACGGGAATGTCAGGAAGCAACATCATGAGTCCTAAAATCCTAAAATCAAAGCAAAGCAGAGCACTGCTCACTGCTGGAAATGCTGGACAGGAGATGCTGTTCTGGAGCTGGGATGCTGAGGTGATCCAAACTTCCAGGCCAGGTCTTTGGCCAAAATTGCATTTATTCCATGGAAACAACAGTTTGGGTTTGTCAGCCTGATGGTGTCAGCAAAAGGATTCTGAAGAGGAATTTCACTTGGTGTCAACTTCCCTCTGATCTGCTGCTTGATGTTAAAGACTTCAAAACCCAAAATTAGAGGCCCGTTTTATAGGCAGTGAGTTCCTGTTTCCATGTCTGAGGACAAGGATAAAATGAGTGTTTGCTGCTTCCAGAATCCCAATTGCTCATTTCCAAGGCAAATTTTCCAAAGCACCTCTGAGAACGCTCCCTGCAAATCCCTTAAAATCTGTCTGAGCAGCCCCCAGCAATTCCCATTCCGTCTGGACTTCCTACCTCGAAACAGGAATTAAAGATTGGAATATAACCACCAGAACATCTGGAATTCCTGAGCACAAGGAATTCCTGAACACAAGGAATTCCTGAGCTTCTTCCCAGAAGGAGACGGAGTCAGTTGAATAAATAAAGGCACTGCTCAGACAAATAATCTCCTCTTAATTTATTAGATTATTATAATAAATATAATTAATAATATTTATAGTTATCGTGCTTTTTTTCTACTTAATCTGAGTTTCAGGAAGTCCGAGTTGAGGAGCTCCTCCCAGCTCTGCTATTCCAAGCTCCACCTGCTGCTTCTCCCTCCGTACCTGCTCGGACAGAGCCAGCTCAGGAATGAAGTCTCAAACTGATTTAATTCTGATTTAATTCCTCTTCCCTCACTCCCCATTTCCCCAGAGCGTCCCCAGGCTCCTGCAGGATTCTCCCAGAGGCACAACCTTGTGGGTGGAGTTTGTAAATCCTCAAGGGAAAGCTTGAGCGAGCTGGAAATTTCCTGTTTCCTATTTTTTCCCGATTTTTTCCCAATTTCCCGTTTTTTTTCCCATGCACAGCTGGATAGGGGATGACACGGCACAGCTGGATTTGGGCTGGCATGGCACAGCTGGATTGGGGTGACACGGCACATCTGTATTGGGGCTGGCACGGCACAGCTGGATTTGGGCTGGCATGGCACAGCTGGATTTGGGCTGACACAGCACAGCTGGATTGGGGTGACACGGCACATCTGTATTGGGGCGACACAGCACATCTGTATTGGGGCTGGCACGGCACAGCTGGATTGGGGCTAAGCTGGCATATCTGGATTTGGGCTGGCACAGCACAGCTGGATAGGGGATGACATGGCACAGCTGGATTGGGGCTGACACGGCACAGCTGGATTGGGGCCGAGCTGGCACAGCAAAATTGGGGATGACACAGCACATCTGGATTTGGGCTGGCATGGCACAGCTGGATAAGGGATGACATGGCAGAGCTGGCACAGCTGGTCTCAAGAATTACACAGCACATCTGGCTTGGGGTTGACACGGCATGTCTGGTTTAGGGCTGACTTGGCACATCTGGATTCAAGAATGACATGGCACATCTGGCTCAGGGCTCACCCAGCACATGTGGCCTTAGGGCAGACTTAAAACATCTGGCTCAGGGCTCACCCAGCACTGCTGGCTTTAGGATGACCCAGCACATCTGGCTCAGGGCTGACCCAGCACATCTGGCTTGGGGCTGACCCAGCACATCTGGCCCCAGTGACGCCTCATTTCCCTTCGCTCTCTCCCGCAGCCCAAACGGAGCCGATTTCTAGGAGCAGCTGCAGCCCCACGACCCAAACCCATTTTGTCAGGGTTCGTGTCCAGCACCGATGGTCTCCCTCTATGAATCATTAAACAAACACCCAAAAAAGAGGGGAAATGTGGAATTTTCAAAACTTAAAGAGTCTCTGATGGGACAATTCAGAGATGGATTCTCAGGACATGCAGGAAGGTAAAATCCTCCCAAATTCTTTTCCAGTTCATGTGGCTCTGTGTGGCCTCAAAGGCTCAAACCACCCTCAGCAGAGAAACAGGGGAAGCAAGGAAAAGAAAAAGAAAAAGAAAAAGAAAAAGAAAAAGAAAAAGAAAAAGAAAAAGAAAAAGAAAAAGAAAAAGAAAAAGAAAAAGAAAAAGAAAAAGAAAAACCTTGGGCCACCAGAAGCACCTGGTGATCCCGAGCTTCCCAGGAGTGCTCTGGGCCAGCATTCCACGGGAAATCCTCCCTCTCCAGCATAACGCACGCATCAAAGCTCCTGAGACGGAGAGGAAATGTTCCCTTTTCTGTGTCACAACTCATTATTCTAATTTCTATTTATCCTGCTCTTTTGGTAACGAGAGGCAAATCCTTCAGGCCTGGTGATATTTACAGCAGGAATTCTGTCGGAATTGGAATTTTAACACCTTTCTGTGAGGGTTTTCAGGGAGAAGGGGCAGGCGGTGACCTGCGGCTCCGAAAATAAACAGAAAGCGTGACAATTTTACACTCCAGGTGCCACAGGGAGGAACTCGGGGGCTGCAGCACCATTTCTGAGCGGGGAAATGGGAATTGCAATGAGCTGAGCAGCACTGATGGGCTGGGGATAGAACCGAGTTTTCCAAGGCTGAGTTTTCCAATTCCTGCTCCGGTCAGACACAGCCTCCGAGCAAATCGAGTTACGTTCCCTGGAAAATGGGTTGCTATTTTTCCATCACCTCCCAGGTGCTCAAACACTCCGATTTTGATGTTGTGGGGATATTTGCATTCCAGCCCCATCCCATCTGGCTGCGGTTCCCCCACTCCCTCACCTGTGCAGAGACAGGATCTGTCTCCCATGGAAACATCGCTCGGGAGGTCGTGGGAACGACTTCCCAGACTCCCTGGGCTCCAGCGATTCCAGGCAGGAGCAAAAAGGAGCTGCCTGAGGATAGGAAAGTCCCACAAATGCAAAAACCTCCCTTCTTTTCCAGCACCTCACAGATGCCTCCCCTGTCCCAGGTAGAACGCGGGATCACAGGGTGGCCTCGGGAAATTGGGGTTTTCTGTGTGGTTTGTGCTGCAAAAGCCCCAAAACTGCCTCGACTTGCACTGAAGCCCGGCTAAAGGGCTGTTTGTTTATTTTATTCACCGTTCTCACTCAGGACACAGCTCCCCAAATTCATTTCGCTCATTTTCCTTCATTTTGCTTCACTTTGCTCCCCAAATTCTTGTTTTTAGTATGAAATTAGTATTAACTATAATCAACTATTAGTCTGAAGTAAGCATTTTTACTACTTTTATGAACGTTGTTTGTCTATTATCTCTGTATTTCCATCAGGGCAACTCTTCCAGCTCAGCAGTTACACCCAAATCCTGACCCAATCCTGATTTTCCTGCCCAAATTCTCCCTGCAGCTCCATCCTGAAGCCTCCTGTGCCGTGTATCTGCTCTGGCCCAGGATGCAGCTCCCTCCCAGGAGGATGGAAGCATCTCCTGAGTTCCCAGAGATGCTGTGCCTCCTCTCCAGGCAGACACGGGCACACATTCCATCAGTCAGAGGGCCTGGAACATCCATTCCCACCCCATTTCTTGGGATAACCACCAGAAGAGTGTCGCTGTAGCTCCCCAAATAGGTAGAACGACAAAGCCCACGCTACCATGAAATGATCCGAAGTAAGAGAGTTTTAATGGAAGATTGAACAACTTTTATATGTTAATACGCAGAAGTGTGTTGAATGGCATAAAATGATTGGTCCCTTGGACACCCACCCCTTGGGGTGATTGCTCCAGGTCTGAGACATCCGTTTCTGGATGTTTTTCTGGTTGAAGCCACAACAGTCCTTGAGAAGTAGGTGCAGGTGCAGAGGTTTACAGAACTATAACGTTATTTTAAATTCTTTACATGGGAAAGACAGAACTTTCACAAAGTTCTGCAAAGGCTAAAGAAATTCTCTGCCTGAGGCCTTTTTTCATACCCATAGGACAGGATTCCCTGTTTCATTTCCATGAAAATCCCATCCCAGCTTGCTCAGTTTCCTCACCCCAAACCCGCTGGGCTCTCTCAGGACCTCAGAGCAGCCCTAAAATTTAACACAACCCCAAACCCTGCCTCGAAGAGGAACAACTTCCCTCAGCCAGTACCTAAAAACCTCAGGATTCCCCTAAGAAGTCTTCACATTTCAAAAGACTTCCCGAAACTTTTCTGTGCGAAAAGCACTTTGAACTCCCAGCTGGAAGGTCCTGGGAGGATTTGTGTGATCCTGTCTCCTTGGAGAAGCTGATTAGGTGACATTAATACCTCGCAAAGAATCTTCCCCCAAAGCTCCGCTCGCTGTGCTGCCAGAAAGTGCCAACGTCAAGCATTTCATTTTCCCACTAATAACATTTCCCTATTATGGCTTCAAAAAAGAAATCCCAATCTGTTTAGCACTTGCTGCATTTCAGGCCTCCCATCACTCCTCTGCTTCTCGTTTGTGAAGAGGGAAAGGGGAAAAAAAACCTCCACGGAGTCACCTTGAGAACGCGTTTGAAATTTGGGAGAGTGCAAATGGAAGCGAGGGACGGGAGGGGCTGTGAAGGTGTTTTTGGGGTGTCCATCCCGTCAATCAGCAACCAGGGGAGATTAAATTATTGCTGGGGGAAGTGGTTTTGTTGTGTTTATCTTCCCGAGGATCCCACCTTCCCCAGNTGGCTTTTGCGTTTTTGGGGTGTCCATCCCGTCAATCAGCAACCAGGGGAGATTAAATTATTGCTGGGGGAAGTGGCTTTGCTGTGTTTATCTTCCCGAGAAATGGAAGCGAGGGACGGGAGGGGCTGTGAAGGTGTTTTTGGGGTGTCCATCCCGTCAATCAGCAACCAGGGGAGATTAAATTATTGCTGGGGGATGTGGTTTTGTTGTGTTTATCTTCCCGAGGATCCCACCTTCCCCAGAGGGCTGCACCTGCCTGCAGCTGTTTGCTGTGGCACATCGGGGAGGGCTGAGCAATAATCAGAATTTCCTGATGGAGAATTGTGCTGTTGGGAGATCCACAGGAGCCCGGGTGGCCGGGAATGCCACAAAAATCCCAGCATTTGACAGCACTGCCCAGTAAATTCAAGCTTTCCCTCACTGACTGGCCCAGAGGGGAGGGATTATCAGGATAATGGGATAATTCCTTGGCCTTGGGCACGTTTTGCAAACCCCCTGCAGGAGCCACCTCAGTGGCTGCTCCTGTGGGGAATTGTTTGGCAAAGAGGGCAGAATTCCCAAGGAATGTTTGTTTGGCTGAGCCCCGCACAGCACCGAGGCACAGCTTCTTTCAGTAAGCCACTTCCAGGATCAAAAAGTATTTTCCTTGTGAGGTATCGAGGTGTTTCTTAACAGGAACATCCAACCTGGAATCTGCACTTGGAAAGGAGCAAATCAACAAAAGGCCATGAAAATGGTGAAGCTGTTCTGCAGGACGTGCAGAAAATGCTCAGCTTGGAAAATATTCCACATTTTTTCCCTTTTCAGGGGGAGTTGGTGATTTCTAACTCTGTGTTGTGTCAACAGACGAAGATCCAGAGGGTGTTGGGGTTGTTTTGAATAAACTTCAGCGAGGGAAAGGGCATTTTTTCCTGGGATGCTTCTCCTGCCCTGACAGCTCCCAGCCCAAATGGATGGAGATGGGATTGGCAAAACCTGGGAATTCCCAGTGCTGTTAGAGAGCATTCCAAACACCAGCTCTGTGTGCAGGAACACCAGTCCAGAGCAGGTTCTGCCCTTTCCTGGGGATTTTGGGGGGATTTGCTGCGGATTTTGGGGGGATTTGCTGCACCTGCCCCACCAGAGCCTTGGCTCAGTGCTCAATGGGGCACCTTTAATTATCCCAGACCCGTGTTAATGAGCCCCAGCAGAGGATTTGAATGTTCCTGCTCTTTCCAAGCCTCTCACTCTCTATCTGGGTAAAATTCTGCCTGTTCCTCACCTCCTGCACACCCTTTTTATCCTCAGTTTGCTCCCCTGTCCGTGTTTTTTCTTGTGTTGGATGGGCTCAGGGACCAGATGGAATAATTTGAGTGGAGTATTTGTGCAGAGAGACACAAATATGTCCATTTCTGGGTTTTTTGGGCCAGGGCCACCTCTTTGATCTCTGTTTCTACAGCTTCTACCACTGTGGGCTTATGATTTGGTGCCTCCTTTGAGCATCACCAGAATAATAACGATAATAACGAAAAAGGAACATATACTGGTGTTTTTCCAAACCCTCCAGGAGCTGCTGTGCAGACCCAGGGTTTTCCACCACAACACCCCAATTTCTCCATGTTTGCTGTCTCCAATGGACCCTCCTCATGTCGCCTCCATTTCCATGGAAACTGAATTCATCTCATCTGCACTGCTCCCAACACAACTGCGGGACACGGAAGCACAGGGATCCCGGGGGGATGCTCAGGTTGCTGCTTTGCACCCCAAATCCGTCACCTGGGATCCCCTGCTCTTGTCCTCCATGCTAAACTGGATTAAAACCTGTGCCTGCGTGGCTCCTTCCAAGGGATTTTTCCCACTTTGAAGTCAGTGATTAGGGTAAATACCCCAAAATTTGCCATCTGCCTCGAAGTGCAGCACAGGAGACTCCTCAGTCCCGGCTGCAGCCCTGGGGGAATGTGCTCCCCTCTGGATCGATTCCCGGGCACCAACACTCCCGGCAATGCGGAATTAATTCCCATTTCCCCCTCCCAGCCCTCAGCCGCCCTGCCCCGTGCCAGGGAGGATCCCAGGATGTCCTGGAAGAGAGGCACAGGAGCGTTGGTGCCCCGCCAGCCCTTCCAGCTGCCCGTGAGCTGCGACAGGAGCGGGAAATGCCTAATGAGCCCTCTGCCTCATTAGGAGCGTCCTCATTAAAGGGGACAAATTTACCATAAACAATCGCAGCCCTCCCGCGCAGCCCTGAGCAGCAGCGGAGCGGAGCACGGAGCGTTCGCCCCCCGCTTCCCGGGGTGCCGAGAGCCCGGCGGGGTCACCGCATCGCTCCGGGGCAGCTCCGCGCCCGGCTCCGTGTGCCCAGCTCTGAGGGCAGCTCCGTGTGCCCAGCTCCGTGCCCAGCTCTGCGGGCAGATCCGTGCCCGGCACCCCTCCGCGGGCAGCTCCCTGCCCAGCTCTGCGGGCAGCTCCGTGCCCAGCCCAGCTCC
>VWZT01010039.1:82365-99665 GCA_013397055.1 Pachycephala philippinensis
AAAGGAGCGAGAGGGATTTGTCTTTCCAAACAAACCGTGGGTCTGCTGGGTGAGACCGGGGACTGAGAGGTGAAAGAAGCAATGGGGGGAGCTATAAATTCCATAGGAAAAGGAAAAGTGGGGTTAAAGTAGAAGGGGTCTGTATCAGGCGATTCGGGGAGTCTGTACCTCTCGAGTGCCTCAGCCAGTGGGGAAAGAGAGAGGGAAATGCGGCCCAGAAATCAGGATAAAAAGGAGGCTGCATCCTCCAACAACTTGAGAGACCCCAGGGAAATGCCCACGGCCTCTCCCTTTATTCAAATAAAGCAACAGGACTCCTCTGTCTCCTTTTTGGACATAAACCCCTGGTGTTTGTGGATTAATTTCCCTGACATGGGCCGCACCCAGGGGCAGTCAGGCTGCTGAGCTGTCCCTGCACCACCAGGAATTCCCTTTCCCCTCTGCAGGAGCTCCCAGCTCCACAAAATCCCTTGGATGAGGCAGTCAGGGCACTGACACCAAGGCGAGGTGCTCAGAACCGCAGCTGCCCTTTGGGATTCATGGATTTATTGCCCAGGGATATCACCGGGTTTGCCATCATACTCAATCTTCCCAGAAAAATCAGACTTTAGAGTCAAGCTCACCCCAGTTATTCCAAGGACACAACCTAATTGCAATTCCCTTAATTAGAGACTCTCTCAGATTAGCACCATCCCCACCCGATGGCGTTTCCAAACCACAGGGACAGGAGAGGATTTGCCATTTTCTGTTTTTCTCACCCCGGCCGTATTTGAGTAAAACTCTTTCTCCTAAAATGACAACATCCCAAAGCAGCTGGGAGGGATCCTGGATCTGCCGGAAATCCGTGGAAGTTCCAAAGGCCCACCTGCAGCAGGAACTCTGTAAATCAGATTAAACCCACCCAGCTCTGCACAGACACCGTGCACAGGAGATAATCTGACAACCATCACTTGGTTCGAGTTCAGGAGACACCCCCTCACTAGTTTTCATTTGTTTGTTTGTCTTTTTGGGATTTTACCTCCCCAGATTTAAAAAAAAAAAAAAAAAGTCAAATAATATAAAAATTAAAGGTTTATAATTAAAAATCCTAAATCCATTTCCCTGCCTCAAAACACATCTCCCTCTCCCCATATAGAAGGTTTTTCTTACACTTCTGAATGTAAGAAAATGCTGCAGGAAAGATGCTCCACAGAAGATGCTCCAGGAAAATGTATCAGGATTTGTTTGTTTTGTGGGTTTTTTCCTTCACTTTAAAATATTTTTTTCTTTTTTCTTTTTTTTTTTTTTTTAAGAATTAGGAATGTCAATGCAGGGTGGGCGAAAAGGGTAAACCTATGAAAAATCCCCCTTTGCTTTTCTCATAGTCTGAGTTTCCTGACTGGAAATTCCAAATCCTCCCAAACAGGGACTCTCCAGTTGTGTCCAGGATATAATTCTGGGAGTTCTGGTTCTCTGGAGGCTTTAATTGTCCAACAAATAACAACAAAAGCAGACAAATGAGGAAATTTAACCCTCAAAGCAGCCTGAAATAATAAAGCAGCTGCTGAGGTGCATCAGCACCATCCCAACAGCTGCCAACAGGAACGTGCCACACCAGGAGAGGCACTCAGGATAATCCCAGCTTCCTTGGAAAAAAAACATCCAGAGATGAAAAAAGTAATTTAAGGAAAAGAAAATTAACATGAGAAAAGGCTGCAGGACTGAATTGTGCCACAATTCCACGTTAATTAAGGGACTCTTGGACAAGTTCTGTGGTCTTTTGATTTGTTCTCAGGCGCAACATGACACAAAAAGAGCTCCACTTATCCCCTTTCTTCCTGGTTTTTAGTTTAAATGTTCATTTTCGGATGCTCCAGCTTCAAGCTGGTTCATTTCCATCTTCCCCTCTCTCTGGGCATTATCTGCTTTCTTTTTTTCCGCAGTTGCCATAAAAAATACGTGAGTCAGAAAAAATAAAAATGGCTATATTTTATATCAGCCTCCAGTACAAAATAATTATAGCATCCCCCTGCTGAGTGATGGGCTCACACAAAAGCCTGGAGTTTAATCCCATCCATTTCCAGGAGCTCCCAGCCACAGGTGCTGCTGTGTCCACCTCCAATATTCCAGGGGCTCCAGCACTTCCCATGGGTTGGTGGCACCAGGGAGGGGTGAAAGCATTAAAATTTTAATGGTGCAGCTCATTTAACTCCAGGAGTTGGTGAGGAAAAGCACCAGGAAAACCTCTGGAGTTTGGTCCCTAATAATGGCTGCTTTTGTTCCTCACATGAACCCGGAAAGAAACAGATGCAGGTTAATAATGGATGGAATTCTGGGATCCTGGAATGGTTTGGGTGGGAAGGGACCTTAAATCCCATCCATTCCCACCCCTGCCATGGCAGGGACACCTCCCACTGTCCCAGGGTGCTCCAGCCTGGCCTTGGGCACTGCCAGGGATCCAGGGGCAGCCACAGCTCCTCTGGGAATTCCACCCCAGCCCCTCCCCACCCTCACAGGGAGGAATTCCTTCCATAAAAAAGGGACCCTTCCCTAACAGAAGGAGCTCTGCAGCTCCCAGTGTCTCCTCCCAAACCAGCACACGCTGCCAGCCAGGGTGCAGAAGTGAGGAGCATCCCAAATTCCAGCGGGAGCTGAGGGACCTGCCGCCCGTCCCGAAACCACAGCAACCCCTCATTTCCCTTTCCTGAGTCCCGCTGGAGCTGCTGGATGAAACGAGCCCCAGTGCCCAGGCCAGGCTCTCTCCAGTCCCGTTTATCCCTTCACGGCGCCTTTTAGGAAGGGGAAAGATCCCAAACCTTCCGTCTCTTCTGCCTCCCTCCTTCCCTTCTCTCTCACTGACAGCCCAGCCTCGTGGTCCAATGACGCCTTAGGTTTTAACTTTTATATGTTTCAAGTTCTGCATTCCCAGTGTGTGACTCTGCAGTGTCCTGGAGCCTGGGAGCTGCTGCTCTCTCATGCTGAGACAGACAGAACAAAGCCTCTCCAGGCTGCTCTCCAAGGACACCCAGCCCGGCCTAGGCCCAAAATGTGTAACCCAGCATCTTGAGAAGGGGGGCAAGCTGAGGGCAAATTCCATCATTAGCTCAAGTTGAATTGGTGAAATGATGCTGAGATGCAAATGGCCCAAAGCTATAAAAGTGTGAAGAACTCATGACTCGGGGTCCATCTTGGGTGCAGCCTTTGGCCTGCCCAGGGTGTGCCTCTGAAGGCCTTTCCAATAAATATCCACCTTTATTCCCTTCCTCCTGCCCAGTCTCTGTTTCTGGGTTGCCCTTTTTAGGCATCACCAGCAGGAGCACGAACACCCCTGGGAGCCTCCCAGGTGAGACACATCCACCACGAGCTCCTGCAGATCCTCTGGCTCCAGCTCCAGTTTCTTTCTAGGGCTGACAAGAGGATTTGTGGAACTTTAACCTCCCAAAAGCATCCCAGCTTTTCTGGACCATTTCCCACTTGTCGGCATTGCATTCATCCTGCACATTCCCTGTCTGAGCAGGGAATTTTCAGCGAGACGAAGAAACCAGGTTTTTGTGCAAGTTTTATGCATATCTGAATTTTTTTTCCCCCACCCCGAAAAGCCTTCATTCTTCTCCTGAAAGCTCTGCCAAACTTAGGTGCTATTTCTGGTGAGCAATTAGCAAAAGAATCAGTCCCAAAAATACTGCGGTTACCAGGCAGCAGGCCTTGGGAAAGGGGAAAAAAGCAAGGGAAAAAAAAGAGGAAAAAAAGGAACACATGCTGGAGCCACTGGCATCTGATATTCCTTGGGATCATGGGCAGGGTTTCACATCCCAGGCTGGGCTTTAATTGGAGAATCCTCTTTAATTGGGGGCTCTTTTCCCTCTGCACTACGATCCCATCTCGCTGTGTCTCTGGAGCTGTCCCGTTCCCGATCCCTGGCACATCCAAGCCCCTGCACCTGGCAGCAGCTGAGGCTCGGGTGCTGAAATGAAAAGTGTGTGAAATGTGTTTCCAGCTGAAGTTCAGCTGCCTGTCTGTGCCTGCCCTGATGAGAGGAGTGGGAACTCTCTGCCCATCCCTGTCACAGTCTGCAGCACTTCATGGCCAAATCACCATCGTTATCCCCACTCTAAACGGGGGCAGGAGGATTTCTGAAGGAATATTGTCGCTGTTGCTGCCCGAATAGGTAAAGTTGACAGAGTCCACGCTATCACAAAATTCATCTGAAGTAAGAGAATTTTAATGAAAGAGTGAACAACATTTATATGTTAATACACAAAAGTGTGTTGAATGGCATAAAATGATTGGTCCCTCGGACACCCACCCCTTGGGGTGATTGCTCCAGTTCTGAGACATCCGTTTCTGGATGTTTTTCTGGTTGAAGCCACAACAGTCCTTGAGAAGTAGGTGCAGGTGCAAAAATTTACAAAACTATAACATTGTTTTAAATTCTTCACATGAGAATCTTCACAAAGTGCTGCAAGGGCTAGAGAAATTCCCAGCCTGAGGCCTTTTTTTGTACCCATAGAATATAATCACCCCCTTGAGGTCAGGGGATCAGACACCCCGGATCCCTGAATTCTATCACGCGAGGAGGAGGGGTGGCACAGGGAAAGCTGTGCTGGCTGCATCCAGCTCTGATTCCAGGGAGCGCTGTCAGAGCTGACCATAAACCTGTCCCAGCTTCCTTGGGGAACCGGGAGACCCTGGGAGCTGGAGTGTGGAGAGGGAAGGAGGGGAAATGTGCAGGGCAGGAGCACCGGAGCAGCCCAGCAGCGCTCCTGTGCCTGCAGGCTCAGTGTCGGTGTTGGTATTGGTGTCCCTGTCACTGCCCTGCCTGGGGTCACACCAGGGGCAAATTCCTCTCCAGTGGCGTTCTGGTGATGCCTAAAGAGGCCAACCGAGAAACAGAGACTGGACAGGAGGGAGGGAATAAAGGTGGATATTTATTGGAAAGGCCTTCAGAGGCACACCCTGGGCAGGCCAAAGGCTGCACCCAAGATGGACCCCGAGTCACGAGTTCTTCACACTTTTATAGCTTTGGGCCATTTGCATCTCAGCATCATTTCACCAGTTCAACTTTAGCTAATGATGGAATTTGCCCTCAGCTTGCCCCCCTTCTCAAGATGCTGGGTTACACATTTTGGGCCTAGGCCGGGCTGGGTGTCCTTGGAGAGCAGCCTGGAGAGGCTTTGTTCTGTCTGTCTCAGCATGAGAGAGCAGCAGCTCCCAGGCTCCAGGACACTGCAGAGTTACACACTGGGAATGCAGAACTTGGAAAATATAAAAGCTAAAACCTAAGGCATCACTGGCAATCAGGGATGGGAGAGGAGCCCAGGAGCTGCTGGCTCCTTGCTCAGCTGTGCCAGGGAAGAACACAGATAGCTGGTTCCACCTCCCTCCCTTTACATCCTTTCAACACCCAAAAAACTTCCCAAATTCTCTTTGCCTTCTCTGACAGTGACCTACTTAATTATTGCAAACTGGGCCCCGAGTCTGGCACAGCCTCCCACGTTCACACCCAGTCCCACAGCACCCAGACACCTCAGGAAGAAATTAAAGCAGCCCCCAGCCTCCCCGGAGCATCTCCCGTGTTCAGAGGTGTTTGACTGTGCTCACAGTGCCTGGGTAAATGGTGGTGGAGCTGCAAAGGGAGGATAAATTAATAAATGAAGGATATAAATCAATTGCTTTCGAATAGACTCATACAGTGATACCACATAATACCAGAGTGATTCCATGGGAAAACCTAGAAACATCCCGATGAAGAGAGAATTCACTGGATCCTACAGGAATTATCTCTGTATTATCTCTCTGTCTGATATATCTCCAGTGAATTCTCTCTTCATCGGGATGTTTTTAGGTTTTCCCATGGAATCACGCTGGTATTATGTGGTGTCTCTGTATGAGTCTATTTGAAACAAATTGATTTCTATCATATGTATGATCAAAATAATCCCGCATGGAATTCCTCTCCTGGAGGAGAGAGGAAGGTGCACATGAGGAGGGAACAAAGAATTTCCTTGGATCAGGCCATAACTTTCCTTGGACAATGTCTGGAAGGGAGCAGGACGCTGGGTTTAACCTATTATTGCATCCAAACTGAGACTGCAGGAATTTCGGTGATATCGCAGGGGATGGATAACCAATAACCCCTTTGGTGACTCTCTGGGTGCTTTCCCACACCCAAATCCTGCTGTTCTACCCCGGGGTGCCCATGGCTCTCTCCCAGGGCAGGTTTTGTGTTGCAGCCACAGCCTAAAAAAACAATTTCGTAGTTTTATATTGAAGTGCAGAGTGAGCTGACACAGAGAAATACTCCAGGACAAGCAGAGTCTCTTCTGAACAGATCCTTGCAGGAATATTTGGGGTTAAACCCTTGGGTTTGCTGTCTGGTTGGGGGCATGAAGTGTTTCCAGCACACAAATTCAGGAAAAATGGGATTGTGCCTCCATATCTGCCCAGAGACTGGCTCACCTGCTGGAAACTCGGTGTGCTGTGGTCTGAGTGAATGTTAGGAGTGAGATCAGTGCACGTTTCCAGCAGTGTGCTGCTGATCCTGTCCTGGGGCTTGTCCTGGAGTCTCCCAGGTTAGAATTTATCCATAATCAGCCTGATTGGCAACTGATTAATACCACATTAATCAGAGATTTCAACTGCAGGGAACTCAGAAGAGCTTCCCAACAACTGCACCAGCAAAGAACACTCAGAGATCTCCAAAACCCTGTGGATATTGGGAAAGATGCCCAGAATTCCCTGTTGGGGCCACCAGAAGGGTCCCAGCCAGCCTTAAACTCCAGGACCAAACCCCTTCAAATCCTCCTCACGTTTCCAGCCGTTCACGCAGAGGAATTATTCCCAAAATTGGGAGCTCAGTAGAAATGAGAGCCACAAAGTCTCTTTCAACACCGTTAGGTAGAATTGGCTCAGCCACGGCATGGCACACGGACTGCAGAGATTTGTCCTCCACGAAAAGCAGAGGGTGGGGAGAGGCAGAGCCTGGGATCCGCCAGGCAGTGTAATTTTAGTAAAAATCCTCAAAGGGGGGGGATAGAATTAATTTAAAGGCTGATATTTTAGGCTGCGTTGCTGCGCATGAATCCGAGTGCAGCGAGTTCCTCTAAAAATAAGCCGGTGCAGAAGAAACGAAAAGAACAAAAAGCGAGGTTGGAGGTGTGCTGGAGTGACTAATGCTCTATAATAAGTGAGCAGTTCAGTGCTTGCCCTCAGAGTACGTTGGGATGTTATTTTTGTGAGCCCAAAACCGGTTATTCCTTTGGGATAGGCTCAAAACCTGGCCTTGCTTCAGGTGTTTCACTGTATTTTTGTTGCCGGTGCCACGGTGAGTACAAATTCGTGTTGTGTTATCCCACGTCCATCAAAGAGTCTTGGACCAGAGCCCTGCCAACATTTATTTAATGAATAAAATCAACAGCCCTGGATCTGGAAGGATCTCCAGTGGGAGCTGTCCCTGCCCATGGCAGGGGTGGCACTGGATGGGCTTTAAGGTCCCTCCAACCCAACCCACTCTGGAATTCTGTGATTCCATTCCACACCAGTCCATTCCATGCATCCCAGCTGTATTTGCTGAAGAACTCCAGGCACACATGGTGCCTTAGGTTTTAGCTTTTCTATGTTTCAAGTTGTGCATTCCCAGTGTGTGACTCTGCAGTGTCCTGCAGCCTGGGAGCTGCTGCTCTCTCATGCTGAGACAGACAGAACAAAGCCTCTCCAGGCTGCTCTCCAAGGACACCCAGCCCGGCCTAGGCCCAAAATGTGTAACCCAGCATCTTGAGAAGGGGGGCAAGCTGAGGNGTGTTTCCTCTGGTGCTGTCACTTGTCCAAGTGGGATGCAGTTCTGGAGGCGTGAGGGAGGGGAGCACAGAGCAGAGGGAGCCCCATTCCCAGCTGGACACCTCTCATCCAAAGTCGCGTCACTGCTCATTCCCTTTCAGCAACCCAGAGTGAAAACAACGCCCTCACTTCTCCCATTTTCTATCTGGGACCCAAATTAAGCCTTTTCTTTACCCCGGCATTGTCATAAACAACTAAAACCACCAAAATGCGCTCATTTTATTGCACAATGCTGCACAATTATTGTCAAAAGCTCTTTGATTCACTGGCAGAGAAGAGGAAGATTGTGTCCAGTCCCAGCCAAATGCAGTTTTTTTCCCCAGTCTCTGGCTTGCCCACCAACCCTTTGGCACAGTTTGTTCCAGAAAGTTCCATGCTGCTGAGGGAGAAGGATTTCAGGCTTTTCTCCTCCAGGAGCAAAGTCAGCACTGTGCAAAAACTGAGAGGGGGCTGGTCCAGTTTGGCTGGGAGTCACCAGATCGTGAGAAAGCAGCAAAAAAACCTTGTGGGAGGAGGAGAAGCGAGCAGAACCTGTGTCGTGGTGAAGGTGATTTTTGGAAGGGCTCGTGGTGACCCCCTGCATCTCCAGGAGCCTCCCACTGCACTTTTGTCTTCACCTTTACAGTCACTGCCCCTCGGTGTCTGCACTTCTGTTTACAGCTGAAAAACCCCTCCTTTCCCAGCTCTCGGGGAGCTGAGGAGTTCCCCAAGCTCAGCAAATCCTCCTCGCTCCAGACATTCCCAGGGAAATCTTCTCCAGGAGGCTGCGCAAGGGCAGGGAGAGCAAGGCAAGCTTGGGATCAAAAAGAATGAAAAAGGCTGCATTTTGGGACACAAAGTTTTGGGAGTTCCCCAATCTGTCCTCGGTCACTTTTTTATTCTTTTTTAGTAGCGGTTTATTAGTAGTAGTAATATTAGTATCAGTAGTAGCATATTTAAATCCTTGGGTTAAAGGTATCAAAGTGGTGTTAAAATATTTCCAAAGAGGCGATGATGGGTTAGGCCTAGGGTTAGGGTTAGGGTTAGGGTTAGGGTTTGGGTTAGGGTTGGGATTAGGGCTAGGGTTAGGGCTAGGCTTAGGGTTAGGGCTAGGGTTAGGGTTAGGGCTAGGATTAGGGCTAGGATTAGGGTTAGGGCTAGGTTTAGGGTTAGGGCTAGGTTTAGGGTTAGGGTTGGGATTAGGGTTAGGGCTAGGGTTAGGCCTAGGGTTAGGTTTAAGGTTTGCATTTGGTTTAGCGCTAGGTTGAGAGCTTGGGTTACGGTTAGGCTTAATCTTTGGTTTAAGCTTGGGCTTCGGCTTCCGCTTAGGCTTAGGCTCAGAGTTAAGGTTATGTTTTTTTTTTTTTGTAAATCCTTGCTTTGCCAAACCTTGTAGGTGAGCCCAGTCTAGGTTATTGTGATCCAGGTGAGCAATTTGGCGCCAGGACTGGTTAAATTTGATTAACTCTCTAGTAACTCCCTTTGAACTCAGTTGTTCAGTGCTGTGTTGATTTCAAACAATTTGTGCCTGCCCGTTTCCTCTCCCCCTTGTTGACGGTGTGGGCAAAAGGAGGGCAGGGAAGGGATCTCGAAAGAGAGCCGGGAGAAAATGGAACTTAAACCTCACCCGGGGTTCCTCTTCTCCAAACCACAGCTGAGAAGCCACACCCAGCACAAATCGTGCCTGAAGTAAGTTAGAAACGGGTTTGGGTTAAAATCTACTGGTTATTATTCTTTTGTGAGACATCCTGGCCAGCCCGACCTCAGCCTTGGTCCCTCAGTTTTTGTGCTTGAACTTAGGATTTTGCATCCCCACCCAAAATCCAGAATAATAACCTTTGAATATCCCTTTCTCTTTAAATAATAACCCTGAATAGTCTCATTAACCACACCCCTGTCCTTTGAAAATACATTATTTTTACCCCTTGTTGCTCTGGATCTCAAAGCCATCTCAGAGTCATGAGTTCCAAAGAATGACTTTATGTTACATAAGCTGGAAAAAAAAGCTTTTGTTTTAAATCTTTCCCGTCAGCTCCTCCAAAGGTTCCATTATTCTTTGGGCTTTGAAGTGAAGCTCAGGTTCTATGGGATGCTTTTCCTGCCCTCCTTGACGAGCAGGGAGCTGTCCTTAATCCAGAGCATCCCAAGTTTCCCGTCAGCCCAGGAGCTGACGCTCAGTTCGTGTAAGCCCTGACACATTCTCATTTTTAAAGCAAATCAGAGCACACAAAGCCTTTATGGAGCTGTCTGGACTTTACACCCCCTCTGTGTTGCCGTATAAATGATTAAACATAATTAGAGTATGGAAATTGTTAAATATTCCAGAGGCCAGGAGCGGGAGCCGTTCCCGTGCGCCGAGCCTCGCTGACGGACGCAGGTACAGCAAAGCCCCATATTTAATTTATTGCTGACGAGGAATGGCTTTGTGAGCTGGACTGGAAACAGCAAATTCCCTCGTTCTGATCCACGCCTGAGCTCCAGTCACATGGAACAGCTCCCGGTTTTTAATTCTTTTTTTTGGGAAGCCACAGCTGGTTTTACCCACAGAAATTCCCCCTCCTGCTATTCCTGTGCCCAGGTTCCAGGGGGGTGGAAAGGGATCATTCCCAGCCCTGCCCAAGTTCCAGGGCGGTGGAAAGGGATCATTCCCAGCCCTCCCCGAAGTGACAAATGAACAAACTGGGAACAAACCGGGGCCATGGAGTGGAAAGAATTAAGTTCAATAATCAGATTATTTCCCCCCAGGCACTGCCTCTATCTGAAGCCAGACACAACTTCGGGCCCTGCTTAGAAAGCTCCAGGTAATTTATTTAAATAACTTAACAAGGAAAGGGAAAAAAAAAAAAAAATCCTCTTTGATGAAGGGTTTTGAAGAAGTCAAAAAGATTGCTGCAATCCCATTCCCTGATCATTCACAGGGAATTATCTCCTCAGCTCCTCTCGGTGCCTCTGAGGATTCAGCAGCAATTCCCTGGCAGCTCGGGCTGTGCCTGTGCCACACCACGACTGGCACAAAGTCCCACGGGACTCAGAGTTCTTGTCACACTCAGCTCCCTCAGGCACCTGTGGAGTGCCAGGGGAGCTCTCCTGGAGGGAACTTCCAGTTTAAATTTCCATTTCCCCACAGGAAGGAATGGTTCATCCATAACCTGCCTACCCCTGGAATTTAAAAATCTCCCACAGCAATCCCGCCGCTGCAATTCNGCAATTCTGCATATTAAACCTAGAATAATATATAGAATATCTATTGTAATACAGAGAATTTATACTGAAATATATATAATTTCATATCAACACGATATAAATATAATTTCATATGTATAATAATATTTTTTTCTGTATTTTATATTTAAATATATAGGTTAAATGCAAAATATTTGCTCCACTGCCTCCTGTCCTAAAAATGCAACCAGCCCAGGAATCTCCCTGGGCGTTTTCCCTCTGGATACCCCTGGAAGCGAATTCTAGGACACAGCTCCTTGTGAAACCTCTATCCCCATCCATTTCCAGAGGCAAATTTAAAATGCACTTGGTTTTGCTTCCCTCTGCATCCCTTCAAGCTCTGAAATGCTTATATGGGATTTCCTTAAAATCGTTCGTTTGCCAAGGGCCACATCGCTCCAGCTGGAATTTTGAAGCTAAAAAAAGATTAAAATATCAAAGGGAGGGCTCTGTGGATATTTGTGTGCGGGGTCAGGAGCAGGTGAGGGTGGAAACCCTACAGGGAAACTTCCTCGGAGCTGTTCCAGCCTGGTGTGATGGCTGGGACAGCTGCTGATCCCAAAGTTTGGAGTTTTCCTCTCGGCACCTGGGATGAAGCTGTTGGGGGTGTCCTCAGAGCCAGGAATCCTGCAGCTGGAACCTGCTCCTGCAGAGCACCGAGGGTGTGCAGGGAAACTACAGGAAAAGGGAAAAGGAAGGGAAATCCAGGATATGCAGTGCTGGGCTATGAATTCCAGGGATTTTCAGCAGCCACCTGTGAGGGGATGCCCAAAGAGGCCAACCCAGAAACAGAGACTGGGCAGGAGGAAGGGAATAAAGGTGGATATTTATTGGAAAGGCCTTCAGAGGCACACCCTGGGCAGGCCAAAGGCTGCACCCAAGATGGACCCCGAGTCACGAGTTCTTCACACTTTTATAGCTTTGGGCCATTTGCATCTCAGCATCATTTCACCAATTCAACTTGAGCTAATGATGGAATTTGCCCTCAGCTTGCCCCCCTTCTCAAGATGCTGGGTTACACATTTTGGGCCTAGAATGGGCTGGGTGTCCTTGGAGAGCAGCCTGGAGAGGCTTTGTTCTGTCTGTCTCAGCATGAGAGAGCAGCAGCTCCCAGGCTGCAGGACACTGCAGAGTCACACACTGGGAATGCACAACTTGAAACATATAAAAATTAAATGTAAGGCATCAAGGTGATGCCACAGCAGAGCTGCTCCTCCTCCCTGAGCTCCTGCACCCTCTTCCCATCTCCCTGTGCCCTTATCCTGGTGTGGCACCAGGGTTTGGGGTCAGGGAACTGCTCCCACTCCGTGATTTTCTCTTTATTTTTTCAGAAATCCACTGCAATCAAATGGGAGATCAGGGGCTCACCAGGAGCATCTGAGAAGGGATAAAAACTAAAGCCCTGAAAGCGTATTCTCTTTTCAAATATAACTTATTCGCCCTCAAAAAACCTCTGCCGTTGAAGGATCCTAACGCAGACATTGCCTTGGGAACAACCTTTTTCCCTGGATTGTTTTATACCCAGCACTCGGATTATGCCGGATTCAAACAAGGAGCAAACAGCAAAATTCCAATTTGGACAAAAGAATTCCTTGCTGTAGTTCCATAAATACAAATCAGACAACGTCTGCCTCAGAGCATTTTGAATCGAGTGTCTCTATAAATTGCATTTTCAGACCTGCATTCCATTATATCCCTAATAGGAAGGAAAACACGAGATTTTTCTTTGATTTTCCCCCGCAGTTGAGCCAGAAGTGAGTTTACTGCAGCTAAATCTGAACACTTGGGCCATAACTGGGCTTTTTTTTGGGGTTTCCTGCCTTTTTTCCAGAGCAACTCCACGTTCACCACTATCAGCTCCTGGCTGTGTCTTGGAATTTATTCATCTGATCCAATTCACCAGTGAATAAACAAAGAAATCCCTTTAAAAATGATCTATTTGATTCCTCAAGTCAGAAGACATAATTCCCATGTGGGATCCCCGACCCTTCTGGAGCTGATCCTGTCCCACTGACATCAACCCCACCTTTTATTTCAATTTGCTTTGCTATTCCCATCCAAAAAGCAAATTGTATTAATTGGGTTGTAATTAGCTGGAGGTTGATAAGTCCAAGCTTTTGGATATAACATTCATAACAGGGCTTTTGGATTCGTTATGGGAATAACAGAAATCAGGTTTACACCTGCCCTGGATTGAACCTCACCTCATTTCTGCTTCACCAATTTAATTCAAAAATCAGGAGATTGCAGCCTGGGTGGGTTTTTGGCTCAAATTGCAGAGAATCTGTGCTCATCTTTCAGCTGCTTCTCACAGGTGGGAAGGATGCAAAAGGTTAATGTTGCTCCAAACCTCACCAAACCTTGATTCCATCTCATCGAGTGCTCCGGGTCTGTTACTGGTACTGAGAAAATCCTGGGAATGTGGAGGGAGAGTCCTCAAATGCTCCAAACGTGAAACCAAACGGTGGCAACTTCCCATTTGGGAGTTGTGTTGATTTAAATGGCTTTGGGGATTTTATGGACTGTGTTTAAACACGTAGACTCTGAATTTTGGGATTAATCACCGTTGTATTCTGTCTCTTCTGGGCAGCTGGCACAGGGTGCCCAGAGCAGCCGTGGATTCCCCATCCCTGGAAGTGTCCCAGGCCAGGCTGGATGGGGTTTGGAGCACCCTGGGATGGTGGGAGGTGTCCCTGCCCATGGCAGGGGTGGACTTAAGTGACTTTCAGGTCCCTGCCAACCCAAACCATCCTGGAATTCCAAGATTTTCCATCCCATGCTCCCACCTGCAGCTCGGCCTGGCTGTGTTTCCCCATTCCACACCCCAAATCTCCAGATCAGAGACGATTTCAGGGCCCCTCTGCTCTTCCCATCCTCTCCCCGGGCTGTGCTCTTTGTAATGTAAAACATTCATTGGGAACACGATGTTCTTGAGGGGTTACAGCAGAGTTTGTAAAGGATGCGAGCCCAAATCCTCCCTGTAGGAAATTAATGGAGAACTTGTGTAAAATTAAGCACCAGGCTTTTATTAAGGAGCATCTCCAGTCTGGAAGGCGAGTGCTGACTCCAACACTTGTTGCCAATGTGCAATGAAGTGGGAGAAGCTCCCTAAAATGTGGCTTCCTTACCAGATCCAAGGGTTCTTCCTGGTGAAATGGTCATTAATTTCTAGATTTGCACAGTGAATAAACACCACGGAAAAGGAACACGACGCAGACAAATTACTTTTATATTTTTAAAAGAAAAATCAAACATTTGTGTGGGTTCAGAGAGTAACTTCCACTGAATATCAGAGGCAGTGAGAAAGCAACTGGGCTTTGTTCAAGGGTAACCCATGGCAGGACAAGGGGGAATGGCTTTAAAGTGAAGCAGGGCAGGGATGGATGGGATATTGGGGAGGAATTCCTCCATATGAGGGTGGGGAGGGGCTGGGATGGAATTCCCAGAGGAGCCGTGGCTGCCCCTGGATCCCTGGAAGTGTCCAAAGCCAGGCTGGAGCACCCTGGGACAGTGGGGGGTGTCCCTGCCCATGGCAGGATGGGCTTTAAATCCCTTCCAACCCAATCCCATCTGGAATTCTCTGATGACAGACAGGAGCTGAGTGCTTTGCTCACAGATCCCCCAGGTCAGTCCCCTCCCTGATTCCAATGGATCCAGCCCAATCCCATCAGCGTGCTGTGAAACGTGGAACAAAACAGGATTTAAAGCTGGCTCCACAATGAAGAACTGGACCAATTGTTTAATGATTGATGAGGGGGTGGAACTGGAAGAGCTTTAAAATCCCTTCACACCCCCCCATTCCATGATTCCCTGACTCCCTGATCCCATGCCATGGCCCTGGAAGGAGCAGCGCAGCCCCTGAGACTCCAGGAGGTGAAATCCCTGCTGTCACCGACTGCGGGGCGCTGCCTTGTCACCGGCTCTGCTCAGCTGTGATTAATTTGCAAACCAGCTGTGCTCTGCCTGGGCTTTGTGTCTGACCTAATTATGGTCACGTGCTGGGCATGGATGGGATCCCTGTCTGCCATGGAATGAGCTGGGAATGAGCCACACAGGGCAGGAATGAAACACCAGGGCTCTGGCCACAGAAGGAGCTTTAACCAAAACATTTGGAAACACCTTGATGCCTTAGGTTTTAGCTTTTATATGTTTCAAGTTGTGCATTCCCAGTGTGTGACTCTGCAGTGTCCTGCAGCCTGGGAGCTGCTGCTCTCTCATGCTGAGACAGACAGAACAAAGCCTCTCCAGGCTGCTCTCCATGGACACCCAGCCCGGCCTAGGCCCAAAATGTGTAACCCAGCATCTTGAGAAGGGGGGCAAGCTGAGGGCAAATTCCATCATTAGCTCAAGTTGAATTGGTGAAATGATGCTGAGATGCAAATGGCCCAAAGCTATAAAAGTGTGAAGAACTCGTGACTCGGGGTCCATCTTGGGTGCAGCCTTTGGCCTGCCCAGGGTGTGCCTCTGAAGGCCTTTCCAATAAATATCCACCTTTATTCCCTTCCTCCTGCCCAGTCTCTGGTTCTGGGTTGGCCTCTTTAGGTATCAACCTCAGATCTCTTAAAAACCTTCAGAATTGGTTTAATGCTTTTTTTTGGTCAAATAATGTGCGGGGGCAGAGAAGAGACTAAAAAAGGACTGAGTTTGCTCGACCCTGTTGCCCTCACAACCCTGGGAAGTACAAAATTCACCTGTTAATTCTGAATTAATTGATGCTGTCATTCCCTGAGGGATGTTCTGAGGGACTGAAAGGGTTTAGAGTAATTGGGATGTTCAAATGATTTGGGATGTTCAGATAATTTGGGATGTTTAGGTAATTTGGGATGTTTAGATGATTTGTGATGTGTAGATGATTTGGGATGTTCAGATGATTTGGGATGTGTAGATGATTTGGGATGTTCACAGGATTTGGGATGTTCAGATAATTCGGGATGTGTAGATGATTTGGGATGTTCACAGGATTTGGGATGTTTTTCCCCTCATCACCTTTAGAATCACTCGTTAGAAGGTACCAAGATAATGCCCAGATTTTTAAATGTTGTCTTTAATAGTCCCAAACACTTTAACCAGGGAACAAATCCAACCCCTCATCCCACACAGCGAGTATTCCAAGGAACATGTGGATGCCAGAAAGAAACCAGGCTAGATACAAACTGAGCCTAAATTATTGAGTCTGACTCAAATTCTCTGCAGCTTTATGGTTTTTTTCTTCATGGGGTTTTATTTTTCATAATTATTCTCTGTTCCAATATTGGAAATATTCAAAATTTCATGAGGTGTAAGCTCTTTAGGCTGCAAAGGCTGAGCTCTGCTTTTTTTAATAAATAAACATCCTTTCAAGTGAAAAAACATTGTATTATTAAATGCAAATTAAAAACAAGATTTTTAGTCCTTTGTTTTGATTTCTGGGTGAGCAAGGCCTGCTGAAAATGCAGCTCAGGGAGGGTTTGCTTTTTCCCTAAGAATCAGCATTACAGAGATGCACTGACGCTCTGTGTGCCATCCAATTCTTCTTCCACCTAAAATTCCTGAGTTTCCAGCCCCCCAATTCTGGTTCTGGAGCCAGTTTGGTGTGGGAGGCTGGAGCAGCTCCACCTCCAGCAGTGGGATCTGTGCTCTTGATTTTTCAGAAATCCACTGCAATCAAATGGGAGATCAGGGGCTCACCAGGAGCATCTGAGAAGGGATAAAAACTAAAGCCCTGAAAGCGTATTCTCTTTTCAAATATAACTTATTCGCCCTCAAAAAACCTCTGCCGTTGAAGGATCCTAACGCAGACATTGCCTTGGGAACAACCTTTTTCCCTGGATCGTTTTTGGGATTTGGGATGTTCAGATAATGTGGATAACTCGGGTTATGCCAGATTCAAACAAGGAGCAAACAGCAAAATTCCAATTTGGACAAAATTCCAATTTGAGCCACCCCGGGGTGCAGGCAGGTCATCACCCAGTAATGATCCAGCTGGGAAAACGCCTCTTTCCTTAAAAACTCAGGTGTGGGAGCCTCTCCTGCATTTCTGCTCGGTGGCAGGGCTGCTCACCAACAAGAGATGCCAAAATCCAAAATACTTCTATTATTTGAAAGTTATTCTCCTTCAGAGCTGCTCTTCCTTCCCTCCCTCCTCAGGTGGGAACACAAATGGTAAAACCAAACCCATCTTTGGGACACTTCACTTCCAGCGTCACCTCCCAGCTGATGATTCCTGCTGGGAATGGGACCTCAGCAGGTTTTGGGGCAGGGGGAACCCCAGCTCGGGGTTTCTGGATATAAAGAAAGGCCTCAGG
>VWZT01010040.1:0-27868 GCA_013397055.1 Pachycephala philippinensis
GGGATCATCTCAGTGCAATAAAGAAGAACCTGACATTGTGGTCTGACAAGAGATTCCTCTTCCACCTTCTCTGATAATCTGCTTTGTGACAAGTTTATAAACTGAACCTCTCCACAGCAGAAAATACTGATGAATGAAAAATGGCCTTGAAAATACTAAAATATTTTGCTTTACATACCATCGTCAGCAGATACTTTAAACACCCCTCCCAAAGATGAGGTATCAGCAGGTTCTCCTTTGATGTCATCCTTCCTTAATAACGTTTCAAAGTATATGTGAAGAGGAATATCTAATAAAAAAAACAGAAATCCAAAGGAATAGGGTCTCTCTTAGAAAGGTGGCAACCTCTGAGCCAATGACTTACGCATCATCACTAGAGCTCTAGGCACTGATTCACCCAACACATTCAATATAATCTGTGAGCAATATTCCTAAGGACTGAAACACACTCTGGAGGGTACTGAGTGAGAGTAAGACTGGGGTCTTCCCTCTTGACCAGCTCCTGCACAAAACCCAGCACAGCAGAGAGCACACAGTGCACTTTTCCTATAACGTGACGAGGCTTCAGTTCAGCCTTTTGGGTACAAGTAATTAATGCTTTTGGAAATTATTACTACTGGGAGCCTATATGTATTTTCAAGGTACATTCCTTCTCTGTCTCTCTGGAAAAGTCTACAGCAGGGCATGGGAGTCCTAATGCAGAATTAGCCTGCAAAACATTTCAAGTGGTAAGGAATTTACCCCCTGTTGTAAGGCAGGAAGGCTTTTAAGAAAAAAAGTGTCTCTCTGAAAAGCCTTTCTGGAAAAAAAATCACAAGAATGAAGAGAAATTTAATTGAAAAAAGTGTCAATGTAAGAAGCAGGCTTGACAGCTAGTACATTCAGAATGAGAAGAGGAATGTAGGCAGAGCCCAAGGGTGGGCATTAAACTACATATATTTATGCAGAGTCTTAGCGTCGTGCCTTCAGGACGTTCCAGGACAAAAACTTGCAACATCTTTTGCTAAATAAAATGAACAATTTTTTTTCAATTTGATATGGATCTAACTTGACTGTTTTGTCACAACACCTCAAGGTTTTTGCTGTATTTCCTACTCTACTTCTAAGTAAAACAAAGAAGGTCTCAAAGGTGTATCAGTCACAACATTTAAGTATAGAGAGAACCAAAACACTTCTCCTGTTTTGTTGGTCTTTTCTTTTGGTTTTCTTTTTGTAACCTGGGGAACCACCTGGGTGACTCAGAGATTTTTTATTATGCCGTCCTGTATCTTAATCGAAAGGGCAGGAGTGCTTGTTTCAATCAATCCACAGCCTAGGTGCAGAAATACCAGAAACCCAAACTTCTTATATACAAACTACAATTTTCCAGTTATTAAGGTGCAAGTTGAAAGAGGTTAAAGGGATGCTGCAACCATTGACATATCTTTAGTCAAGATCCTTGGTAATTTGGAAACTGTGAAAGGAAGACTTGGACATATGGACAACTATGCTTCCAGAAGGGAGTACACTAGTGAGCCAGTCCCACTGCACTATTTACTAGATTGTCTGCAAATTACGATTCACCTTTAAAGCAAACCACATGAAAAAACAAGGTGAGAGAACTGCATCTGAATCTTGAACTTGAATCCCTCCTTGCACATGAAAAAAATCAAACTCCCAGAGTTCCATAACAAAACAAATGCCAACAATGTATTTTTAACACACAGAGAAAATGAATTCAAAACACTTTTCTTTTACGCTGCTGACAATTTTTATATATAAAGATGTGAGCACAGCACAAGCAGTATTTTAAGAGAAGTTATTGCTCTGGAAGGGGATAACCAAGAAAGCTGCAAAGAAAACATGAAACGGCATCAGGCTACAACTTGGAAAATTGCTACCATGCATTTATTCACAATAATTCTTTCACATGAAAGAAAATGTCAAATAGACTAGCCTTCATGAGGAGGTAGAGACAGCAAAGTACACAAAGTAAAGCATGAATCTAGCCTCCCTCAAAAGTGAGGACTGCATTTCAACAGGACATAGTACGACTAGTACTTTTCCCCCTGTCTCAACTATTATTAGCAAGGCTCTTGGAAAAGAGAATAAATATTCCTTAAGAAATATGTTCTTGATACTGGAATGAAGCTAAAAACATTTTTCCTCCTCCATCCTGGCAAAGTGTCCAACAGTAGCCACAGCACAGTCCAAAGCTTTTTAGGCTTTTTATGATGACAAAGCATTTTTTGAGAAAATAATAGGTCAATATTCTTGCTACATACCCCAGTCTCCCGAGGTAAGAATGAACACAAGGGGCACAGACTGTCCTTGAACAGATGTCTAAACCCCTGGGGTCCAGCTGGGCTGTCAGAGTCACAGGGGAAGTGATAGAGAGTGTGTGTAAAAGAAGAAAGATTTAGGTGGTGTTTTTCTCTCCCCAACAGAGTTCTGCTGACTGGGATGTTTGCTGTTGCACTCTTGGATGGAATGTTCCTTTCTGCTCCTACAAGAATCTCCTCTTTAACCCATACATGGGATGTAAACTGCCAGAGCTGAGGCTTTCTCTGGATTCCATGCCCACACTTGGGTCTTCTCTACAGGCCAGTGACAAGTTCTCCAAAACCAAGCCTTAAGTTAATTCCTGACTTCCTAATACGAGGCTGCAGTGTCTACACTGTCATTCTGGGAAGAGAGTGGGTTGATTAAAGATTCAAACAGTTCCATGGAAGTCCCAGCCTCATCTTCAGAATTATTTTGTGGCAAAGAAACCCCTCAGAACAGCATAATTCCTGTACTGGTCAGTAACCACCCAGAAACAGGTTTTTCCTAAAACAAAAAAATCCCACAAAAATTCAATCCCTTCTGCTGATAACAGCATTTAGGCTGTTATTTTCAAGTCCCAAGTACTGTCAAGTTGCACCTGCACTATTTTTAGGGCTGAGCCACAGACAACATCATCTACATTACTGTCCAAAAAGATTAAAATAAGAGGACAAGAAAGCATAAAACTTCAAAGATAACCAAAAAAAGGCTGACTATCACAAAAATAATTAGAAAACCTAAATAAAGCTTTTTAGACCTAGTCCAAAGGGCCTGAACAGAAAGAAAGTTGCTTATGAAAACAACACAACCATGGTATGGTAGTATGTTGGCAAAAGCACCATCTCCAAAGGACTAACACTGACTCAATTAGACACACCATGGAACACCCAAGCACACCTTCTTCCTGACCAGTCTTTCAAGGTTGTAAGCACATTGCTGGGATGGGAAACCTAGAAGGTATGTTTTTCAAAAGTCAGGATCAAGTCAAGATTTTCATTCAGTCTAAACTCATGTATTTTGACAGTGTGAAGTTTTCTGTTAAGAGAACTAAGTCCTAAAAATCATTGAAAAGACAAGTTAGTCCATAACCTCTACAGCTGTCACAAGCATAACCACTCTGTTAAGAGTCATGGCACTACTTACCTGAAGGGAATGATAAGACTGGATGGAAGGAAGAGTCCAGCTCTTGCACATAATCTAGGATTTTAGATTCTGTGCTGTACTCACTGCTGCTGAAAGAGGAGGCTGGCACCACACATGGCAACTGAGTTTTATATGGAAAGGAGGTATCTCTAGATGGCAAAGTCTGCAAGAATACACAGAAACAAAGGTTAACTTTTCCTTTACTCATGTCCTTGAAATTAGACCAGAAGAGGAAAAAAACCCAACAAACCAACAACTCAGTGAGCGACACTCTTTAATATGTGAATGGGAAGAATATTCCAACAATCTTCAGATAGTCTAAATATGACTTACCTTCACTTACTATGGACAACAATGCACAATACAAAGAATACAAACTGCTCCTTCAATTAGGACCAGGAAACAGCTGTCAAAGCTTTCAGATAAAATGTACCTGTTTCCAATCATTATTTTGATCTATCCAATGACAAACAAACACCCCTTAAAATTTGATTCCAGGATAACAGGCATGATATAAACGCACAAACAAACCTAGCAACAGACTAAATAGAGGGGTCTCGTTCATTTATCCCCTTAGTAAGATTCTTAGTATCAGTTACTCTAGACACCTTGAGCTCACACATTTTAATGCAAGAAACTCTACTGAACATTTTGAGCACACTGTGTACTTCCACAAACCAAAAAGGTAAAGTCTTTACCTTGTTATAATTTAAACATCAGATAAGCAACAGAAACAAGATATACAGCAATAAACACGGAGAGGGATGCATTAGGAATTGATTAATAGGTAGTAACAGGTACTAGCAGAAAGAGGAGAGGTGCAAAGAAAGATTAATTTAGCTGCTTGGCTGCATGGCTTGTTAAAGTATGGAAGGTAAAATGATGGATGGCACAGAACTGGCAGATATGAGGTAGCAGGACTGAGGCAAAAGGCAGGGTGAAAATGGACAGGAATAAGCAGCAGAGTGCAGGCCATAGACCGAGCTCTGGAAGACAGAAGGAAAGAATTAAATATGATGACACAAGACAGCAGCAAATAGTAGTCTGTGCTTCGGAATGTGCTACAAAAAGTAATTCAGGGAAATAATGTAGGATAAGCTACTTTCTTACTGGATACTTGTGGTAGTAACCCCAAAGATACTGACATTTTTAAAGGCTTCTGTAGGTCTCTGATATTCTGCCAAATGCTGCAGATCCTGGAAATGGGAAGGGAGAGATAGGGACACTGGAATATTTCAAGGGTCTCAAGCCTATCACTGTGCCAACAATCACATTTACTGGGAAACAGTTCCAGTGTAAAAAACTGTAAGAATGAATATGACATTTTCTTATGACTTTTTCTGGAAACATGCGGCATCAAAGGCGAGACTATCAAAGATACTTGTATTTTCTGTACTTCTGCTTTCTGAATCTAAGAAAACTCTTTCTCCTGCCTGAAACACTCCAGGCTGCACTTTTGCACTGCCATTCATGCATTAGTGATGCAGTGATTATATCTACCACACAAAATCCCCTCCACAGAGTGAAAGCAGTCCTTCTGTCATATGGTATCAATATTCACAACCCACATTATCTCAGGAAATTACATTAGAAGTTCCCCTTTCTATCTCTTCCTTTCTTCTCAGCTGATAAGTTCCCTATGCTGGTACTGTATCTCAGAAACGATTAAAATCAAGTAAGCATGTTATGATGCTGGAGCAGAGAGCACAGTGATGGTGGGGGAGGTTCTTGTCTTTAATTTTTTTTCCCCTCGGGAAAACATTAACAGTCCTAAATCCACCTTGATCCCCATACACAGGTGTATGTACAAGTACTTTCAACTTAACTTGGAAAGAATTCTTCTCTAGCCCAGGACTCCTTCAAATGAATGTTCTGTTATTTTCCTGTGACAGACATATGGGACTATTCATCTGTTAAACTTTAGGCACAGTATAAAGTGTTGGCAGAACTGGGTCCTATGTTTGGAAATACTAGAGGGATAAATGCTAAAGCAAACTTAGTATTTCCCATTACATGGATCATTACACTAAGGCTTAAAGAGCTTTTAGGTAGTTGCTCCACCTCAATGCACTAAGGGCTTGCTTTTCAAAAATGCACAAAAGCATATTTCCTCTTGATATTTGGATTTTAGAAAGGAAGTAACTTACTAAATCTCTATTCTTTACGCTGCAACAGCACTTCTTCTGCCTGTCCTTTTTTTTTACAGAAGTGAATCCACGTTACAGTAAATCAATCTCTCACTCATTCTTCAGAAAGAAATTCTCACAAACTAATCAGTAAAATTACCTAGAAAGTATATAGATAAGACCAAGACATTCTGACATCCAGACCTTTAGTCCTTACTCACTTTTTCTTGCTTTAATTCACTTTAGCCCCAAACACATGTAGATGATAGCTTAAAGCTGAGCCTGCTTGAAAACATGCATACATGGTCAAACAATCTCACAGTCACAATCCATTTTGCAACTATATTAAAATCCATTTGCCAGTATCAGTAAATGGAAAATTCTCTTCTTCAACTTGCCTGTGGTGGGAATTACAAAACCTAATGCCTGACTTTGTGCCTTGAATCCTCTGGCATCCACACCTAAGTAATGACATCTTTCATTAAGGCCAGTTTGTAATCCAAAAGAAAATATAGAATTCATAGAAGGAAGAGCAATTTTATTTAAATGCCTGTGAAGCTATTAGGGAAAAAAAGCTAAGAAATTTGTCAGTGTCTGTATTCCTAGCTACCACACCTGGTTTAAATTTCCAATGGAGTAGTTTTCCACTGGAAAATGCTGAATAAGCGAAATCAAGTTTTTTGTCAGAAATGTTGACTTAATCAACTCTTGATGAAAAATTTCAGAAGCCTTTAGCACTGGGATTAAAGCATTTTACTCAAAGAAAGTGCTTCAACTTTTATTGAAATAAAATGGAAGAATTGTTTATTGGAAAACTAAACTCTCCCTGCTTCCAATTCCAAAAAGAACACAATCTACAAACACACTGCCTTTTACAGCAGTCAATTATTGAAATTTTAACACAGCAACAAAAAAATCCACTAAAACCCAACTGAAAACAAGCCTACATATATATCCATTCAGCCATGGCAATGACACAGGAACATCATGGCACACAGCTTTTAGGAAACAGGCCCCTACAGCAAACCTGACCATGATGCCAACCCTTCAGAAAGCAAGAGAGATTACAAAACTCTTATCAATCTTCCCCTTTCCCCTTGCTATACTACACCTCATACATCTCCTGAAACATTTTTATTACTGAAATACAAAACCTCATGCTTCCTGAGCTCAAGCAGATATGAAGAATAGTATTATCTAAAATTCATTGTATTAGAGAAAATTCACTGTATTTAAGAGGAAATGAGGAGTGTGCAAGCTTTAAATATTCAACTAAAATATCGGCTCTGGTTTAAACCCATGAAACTTATGAAATGGAATGGTGTCAACTAACAGACTCTAGTTTTCTAGAGTATTATGAATTTTGAACTTGGATTTTTCCCCCTTAGTATTGTTTTACTGGGTTACAAAAAACATAGAGAGGAATTAATTTTGATATTCAAAACAATTCTTGCGCTCACTTGTGACAGACTGATGCATTAAACAAAGTACAATTGGCTCATACCTCTGTTCTTGTAGGGTTAGAAGGCTGAACCCTACTGATCATCCTATTCTTCTGCAGAGAAAAATGTGTGAGTCTATGAAGCATGCCATAACTGAAAGGAAAAATGTTTTGTGCTCCCAGTTAAAAAATTGTGAAGTGAATCCTCATTTCGTGGTTTCAGCTACTGATCACTAAAACTCCTACCATTTTTGGAAACATGCTGAAGAGAGCCACAGTTCAATTATGCCACTGTGCCTGAATCCAGTAAGTTAATTAAATTAACTCAAATACACTCTGCTGAATACCTGTCACATCTGCTCCCGATTACTCTTATTAAGCCGAAAAAAGCAAGGAAAAAATGCATTTATTCTCTCTACAAACACACTCTCAGAAGTTTTCAGCAATATCAAGGTAGAGCTATCTCCCTCAATACTAAAAACTGTTCTTCAGTAAATGGGTAGCCAACTAAACTGCAGAGATTTCATTACAGGATTCAAGAGAACCTCTGTGTGGGCAGCTGACAACTCCCCTTTGAACACTACACACAACCAACTTAATCCTGTGCTGTGTACAGATCAAACTAATAGAGCAGCCTGCTTGCCTCAGTACTTTAGCATCTGCCTTTAGGACAGCCCATTTCTCCATAGCCTCCCTCTTCCGGACTCAACAACCTGCTCTGAGCAGAGCTATGTCCCTCTGGCAGAACATACAGTTCTATGAAACCTTGTGTTTCACAAGGTAAATGTGCAGGTCGTAAGTGTGGAGTGCTTTTGGGCAACACACAATACACAGACAGTGAAAGGTTAATCTGAAAGCCCCCAAGACTTTCTTTCTTATTAACAGGTAGTGGGAGAGAAGGTGGGCAAAGCATCTAAGACATCCCTACATGGGAAGGTGCACAACAGATGGTGCTGACACACACACCCCCGCCGTATGTCAGACCCTCCCTTTCAGATGAAGTTTTTATAGAAGTCAAATGGACAGACCTTTCCCATGCACATCAGGTACAGGGATGCAAGCTGCCCCGGGATGTAAACAAATTCATCTGCCTTAGGCTCCTCTAAAGCTGTCAATAAGTGGTAGATCTTATGGCAGAGACCAATTTTTTCCAGGAAGAGAACGGGGAGTTTCATAAAACACTAATGAAAACTTACTCACATCCAACTTGTCTCAAATTCAGAATTTTTGGTCAGTGTCCTACAAGGAGTGATAGCTTCTACTGTTCTTGGAGATCACCCACCTCTCCTAAGTATACATGGAGTTTAGATTCTTTAACTCTGCAATAAGCCAACAGGACTTTCACCTGCTCTGTAGAAGTGCATGCTGTCTTCTACATCCTGAAACAAAGATGTTTTGTTCAACGAGAAAATCAATTGAAAAATCAAGGTTAGCACTCAATCTTTGACCAGTTAAACCAAAAGAAAGAAAGATATGTTAATCCACAGGGATATCTTCTCAAAAACACTATGCAGAAATTAAGAGTAGATGTGATCAGTAAAACACTACAGAAATGTCACTAAGCTAAAGGTGCAATACTGTGGACAGCATGAAAGTTTTTCATTCTGAAGAAAAAAGAATTCACAGGCTTACTGGTTTGCCACAGACCTCAGAGACGATGGATCTAGTTCTACTGGCAGTATCACAGAATTGCAAAGCTAGAGGTGTCCTTCCTTTCCTTCCTTTCTTTCTTCCTTCCCTTCCTTCCTGCCTCCCTCCCTCCCTCGTAGACAAAAGTCTTGTCACACATTCAGAATAGCTGAATACGTACAAGAACTTCTTTTCTTTCTCAGGTCTCATTGATTTTTAACTAACAGAAGGCCTTATTTTTTAACTTCCAGGGTTAAAGCAGCAATTCCATCAACTATTATTTTCACTTACAAACTTGGTAACCAAGGGATTCTCCTCCCCAGACCACAAGACTGACATATCCACAGAGGTACCACACCACTTGCATTGAACCAGTTTGCAGGAGACTTGGCAACAAAACGTTTTTTCAGAAGTCAGCAATGCCAGGAAACTGCTGAAGCAGGTGATGGAGCCAGAATCGAGGGATATCAAGAAAGGGGATGACAACCAGTAGACTCCACTCAATGCAACTTCTTTCCTCCCAGGTACAGACCCCTAACAAATAGCAGACATTTAGCAAGTAAGATAAAGGCTATGCATGCTGGATATAATACAAATTATATGTGTGTCCATATATATAAAAATAAAAATATATACACAGTCTTTCCAAAAACCTGAAGATTAACAAGACTTGGGGAAAGACCCACATGTATTTATCAAGTGCCATCAACAAAAAGACCACTGGCATTAGGCATGCACTGGGAATGCTTCTGAACACAAAAATCATAAAACCAGCATGAGATTTAAATCAAAATAAGAAACTCATACCCTAGAATTTAAATACTTTTCTCCTGTCTGTTTTGGAGCCTTCTGGACAAGCATTCACTTTTTTTCCCCCCTTTTTTTTCCAAACCACTAAATGAAAGCAGATACTCTTCTGCTCTTACTTAACTCCCAGTTGAGAGTGCAGAGAAGAAAATGTGGCAATATGCAACTGCAAGAGTTGGCAACATTATACCAACTGTTTGCTTGTGGTATCCAAAATATATGCTTTTGCACCTCAATTCCCAACTTGCAGGGTGCTAGCACCTTTGCAAATTTGAATTCTGTTTTCTCCACATGCCTCAGTTCCCACAACCAACTCTTTCTCCAGCAGGTGGGGATACAAATACAATGAGAATTTTCAGATTAAAAAACCCCACCATGCTCTACAACTCTGCAAAGAAACAGACGAGCAAAATTGACAGTACTCCAATCTCACTCATTTATTGTCTCTTACCTTTATTTAGAGCTGTATAAAGTTTTTTTTAAAAGTCTAACCTCAATGACATCTCTTAGCAAAACACGACTTGAAAAAAGTGAAACTAGTATCATTTGTTAGGATGTTAAATGAGAAACTAACAAAATATACCGGCAAAACAAACTCCTTGTTATTAAAAAGATCTTGCAGCAAGTCACACAGATAAAAGTGCAAAAAAGAAAACATCAGGGCATGTCAGCTAAGCAAAGACCTCTCTGAGAGTTTCTGACTAATACGACACTTGTCTGCTTTTAGAACTTTTAGTATGTTACAGATAATTTAGTTCCTTCAATGCAGACAAAAAATAGCAGGAGACAGAGTTACAATTTTCCTCACTATAGGAAAACCATTTGCAGAAACACCAGGCATCAGACTGGAGAATCTGGGGTGGGGGAGGAAGGCAGTTACAAATGCAACAACCACTGAGAAATGATTCAATAGGTGTTTGTGTCTTACTGCAGTCCTGACACTGATTTACTACTTATAGACTTTCTCGGTTTTAATGTTTAGATACTTTTGGCCTTCTTTCTTAGCGTTAAAACTACATTACACACATTTTATAGGACGAGACAATGACCCTGAGGTACAGACTTGCCAGCTGTAACAACACAAATGAGGAGCAAATCCAACATTTTGAACACAGGACTCTCAGACTTCCAACTCCCACCTGCAAACATTGTCTCCTCATACTAGAACACACCTGCAGCTTACTTCTTTGTGCTGTTCTGCATGCAAGCTTTATCATTCATTCAAACATCATGCTAAAGAAATGCACCACTACAATCACGTCCTCTAGACTGAAGCACAGACTGCAATCCCAGGGTTTGTTATGCATGACTCACAATCAAGAAATGGCCTAAGCTCTTATCAAGCCATTTAGATAAAGAAGAAAGATACAAAACAGATTCCAGGGCCAAATGATGACTCAGGGATCATCTTGCGGTACTTAGCCATTCTGAATTAGGGGATGAGTGGATTTGGCCCCAAAGGACGTTTCAAGTTCCTGAGGATATTGGATGGTGACACATAAACCAAACACCTTGCATCCTGTTTTATTTATCTGTGGTCTATCTTGTCAGTCTGGAAGGTCTTCTGCAGTTTCATAGACTTCTGTATTTTCTTTCTGATACTACCCTGTGTAAGCATTATTTAGCTAGCAGAGCAGGGGAAGGTGTAGTCCTCTTCAGAAAAGAAACAGCAAAGTAGAGGACAATATAGGGCATCTCTCCACAGGAAATGGGAGGCTACTAGGTCATACTCCTTGTAAATGTAGGTGGCATGGCAGTAGGTAAGAGAAAAAATATGGGTGTCTTCCCAGTGACCTTATGAACTGACAGATGGCATAGCAGTTCACAGTTTCAAACCTTACTTTTCCTAACATGGATGTTAGGGGGTGAAGGGGGAGAATGAGCTTCCCAAACGAATCTGAAGAGATGTGAGGGATGACACTCTGAATGCTATTCAGATGCACAAATGGTACAACCAGTCATTGGAATGAAAACCCAACTGCAAATTCCTCAAAGCTATCCCAGCATTTCTTAATGTCCCACACATAGAGGCCTGCATTTTGCTGTGATTCTCTGGTCAGAGTTCTTTAGTTACCATCTTGCTCAAATTACTCTGCAGAGCAGAATCTTCCCTCAGCACTGCCAGGCGCTGCTTGCAGGCTGTTCAAACGAAACACCACCAGGAGCTGCAACATTCAGGAGATTCAGTTTTCTCCTATGATTTTGGCAAGCTGGAATCTGTTAACTCCACATCTGCTGGAAGACTTCCACCTTGTTTTCAGGCCAATGACCTTAAAGAAATGGGGGTCCTCACAGATTGAGGTACCAGCGGTTATATAAATGTGTCAAATTTGAGCAAATATGGGAGAGGCACTTGCTAGAAAAGGCACACTAACATTACATTAAAAATCCAACGATTTTCCATGTTCTAAGAAGTTGTGGGAAACAGAAGAGTAGAAACTTCCACAAACACTAATGAGTTTAATTTACAGCCCTGGAAAGAGCTTGGGTTAATGTAATATTAAAGGTATACAGATCTTAAGCAGAAGAATTATAAACCTATGTTTCTATAGTTATAAGTACGAAAATATATTGGGTAATACGGCGAAGGGTATTAAGTATAATAGTATGATTTTGTAGTTTAAGTTAAGAATTTAGACGTTATAATAGAAGTATCTGTGTGTACGTGAGCTAACAAGTTATTGGTCAAGAAACAGATGCAATGCAGTAAAAAGTACCAAAGGTGATAGGTTATAAAGTCAAAACAAAGTTTCGTGTTAATTGTCTATTGGACCAGAAAGTTATAAATTGCCATGTAACTTTGAAACTCGTGACTTTCTTTAGTTATGGCGACTTGCTATTAAATCTGTAACTTCTGAGACTGATGCCTTGTTTGATTTTTCAAGTGATAAGTCGTAAATAACAGAGCTGGTCCCGTCTCTTGGATCAGGTTCTGACAAGAGGTTACTTGTTTTGTCTGTGAAAGACCAGAAGAAATTTGCTGGATTACTCTGGGGAATATAAATGCATTTTCAGAGAAAACTAGGTATCAGTCCCAGAAGCCATTTTGCATCCTTAACCTTAGATATCTACGTAAGCCAGCAGCCAGCCTGGGCTGATGGCCAGTGCTCTTTCATTACAGGATGAGCAATCTCATCAACAGCTGGGTAATCAAGTGTAGCAAGTGCAGGACTAAGAAAGTGACAGGGCCTGTTAGAATTTGTTTAATGAAACGATACACGGCTGATGACTCTGAATTTGAAACCTCAATACCCACTTAGGTTTGATTGTCAGAATGTGCCGGAAATGTCCAGCCTAATTTTATCACTTACTTTCCCAGCAGAATCCGTGATCCTCTGCTTTTAATCAACACTGTGTAAGAGGCTTTGTTCCCTGCTTTACCTTAATTTGCAAAACTTAATTGAGTTTGGCACTTGCATGAAGACTGAAGCTGTCAACTCGACTGCTGCCATCATCTCTTGTTTTCTCAAGGAACAAGAGCTACAGAATTTCTCTGTAGCCCATGACATAGTTCTCCACATTGTCTCTTGGTTAACTTCCCCATGGAAAGAACATTCAAAAGCAGAGTCTAAACACAGGGTTTTGAGCCAACAGCTGCGGTAAGCATAAACAGCATTCCCTACAGGGATGTTTTACCCCACTGTCTTTGGGACATCTCTGCACTTTTGGTACAAAGACACTGAAGCTGGGTTAGTATAAGGTAATCCAGCACCAGAGATGTCAAGAGCATGGAGCAGACACACAGTTGCACGAGCTCCAATACCTGAAGCCTTAACTAGTAACCTAAAAACATACTTTTTGCTTGCAATCTGCAATCAAAGGTTAATTATAAATCTATCTTTGCAGCCTACAAGTGAAGGTAAACTATCAAGCATGCAGAGCAGCTCAGCTCTGTGGCTGGCTGAAGGTAAAAATGTAAACTCTGCCTTGAACTCCTGCTGTCAGGCTACAGAAATGCAGTTTCTGATCACAAGCTTTTACCGATATTCTTACATCAGTATATCTATACTGATAACTTGAACTTCACTAACTCTGGCCCACTTCTCAGAACACAGAGACATAGACAGTGCTTGTAGAAATATGAAATACTTGAGCCTGCAAGACAGAGGCTTCCAGAAAGGCCTGTTATTTAGAAACTGCATCTGGAGTGAAAAGCCTTCATGTTTATGGTAGAAGGAAGGGAAATTCCTGGAGTCTCTTGCTAAGGAGCCCTCTCCACAGCTGCAAGAAACAGCTAGAGGCATCAGCCATGGCATGAGGCCTCCAACCTCTGTGACAGGATTGAATGGAAATCATTAAGTCCAAGTCCAAAACAGTCTCCTTGGTCAATGCAAAGAAGATGAAAAGGCTAAGTACCTAGGAGAAGGTAGAGCTCCCAGACTCACTCTACACTCCCCTGGCTCAAACCTTCCAGGCAGGCTGCCAAGTCTTTAAGCCCCACTGCAGGGAAGCTGAGAAGTCAAGCTAGTAAGAAACTGGACAGTTTTTCAATACAGTATCTTGCCAAAACTAGGACGCTTCTGCCATTTTTCAGAGAATGCTGAATCAAAACAGAACATCATTGCAGGGGAAGTTGCTCCCCAGACCAGTGGCACACTTAGTAAATCCTAGACAGCTAGCTGAGGAGACATGGAGATTTCCCTCAATGCTACACTTACTTTTAAAAAGGCAAAATAAAATCAAGAAATTAAAACCTCTTGGGATTAACACTGCTCTGAAGAATGAGTTCATACTGTCTCTGCTCCCAAAAGAGACTCTTTCTTTAAGCACCACAGCTAAACTCATTATCTATTCTTACCAGCAATAAGCTATTAAAATCAGATGCAAGCAGATAGCCTTGCTCTGCACAACAATGTCGTTTTTTCAGTTTTAAAATATTAATTCCTCTGTAATGCAGAAAATTCTAAGAGTTTTAAAGCATTCTTAAAGCATCATGAAAAAGGCAATATAACTAATCGGAGACAGCAAAAATGGAAACAAGATTAAGATATTGCAATTCAATTTCCTAGAAAATTATGTGCTACCAGCTGTGTGAATTTTCCTGTAGCTAAAACAAATATTTTGAAAACAAGCAGGCAGACGCTTTACACTGTAGCCTGTCTCCTCAGCAGTCAGGCCTCCCAAAGAACTCTCAAGTTGTCTCTTAGACTGTACAAGGGCTTTAAAGACAGCCATACAACAAACTGATTTGATAAGCAGGACCCTGAGCTATCTTTAATTTTTATGTTCAACTCATTAACTCTGAGCTCCTGCAGACACATCCAGTACTGCTGCCACACACACTCTATGGTCCCTGAATGCAACAAATAACCAGCACAGCATGCACTATTCCTCTGGCACACCAGGCAAGACACATGCCAACTCGAGCAGCTGGACTCTTTGGTTTTCTCTTCCGAACAGAGAGGCAAGGGCCTACCTGCTGATTCCAGTGACAAGCACTGTGCATTCTGTAGAGTTTCCTCTTCTGGAAACTATGAAGTGGCCTTGTTCGGGCAGATGTGCTCACATTATTCACAGAGACAGATCTGAGTCTCGTCCTGTCTCTTCTTCTTTTCTTGATGTGCTGACGATCAAGCAACCAGCTGCTTGAAGAGGATACTTCTCTGTTGTCTGAAGCTCTGCAGTTTCATGAATAATGAGGAGAGGAAATACAAAATGTTAAATATGCTCCACCTGCACAGGCCAAGATTTCACACACTGATTAACATCAGCTGTCTAATTCTAAGAGAATTTTATAAACACCAAGATGTTTTAGCATGCTGTTTCAGAAAATTGTGTATGTGCTTTGTTTGCTAGTTGATTACTTCCGTGTCAGGTCAAGAAAGGGAGTTTATCATTCTTGTTTACCTTTCTGCTCATGGAAACAAATGTCAAAAATGAAGTTAAGCCCTCACGCATATATCGAGTTTTGTTTTTTACAAATTCAAGAACTCTCTAACATTTTTAACACGTATGAGTTTCAAGTTACAATTAATGTTTCTCTTCATAGTGACGTTCCATTCAAGACAGCAGTCATGCTAACGTAAAGGAGACCTAGAGTTCTGACCTAATACTTCCAAGATTTTCTGGTTTTGCTCAAGAACTGAAACCTAAGTAAAGCTTTACAAACCAGTCATCATTCAGCATAGGGGTTAAGACTCACTGTGAAGCATTTGTATCAAAATTAGGAACTCTACACACTTCAAGTGTAGAGAGTCAAAATCAAGTGCAAAGATGTGGCCAAGAGCAGTAGAAGCCCCTCTACATATGTGTAGAACAACCTCACACCATTCTCACCAACCTACAGCCTGTCTAGTGACCAGAATAGGCAATACCACAAGGTAAGAATTTAAAACACTCTCCCACTTGGGTGGGAATGACTCAATGGGAAGAATGAACTTCCCTGTTATAGGTATTTCTGATTTTATTTTGTTGCTGTAGCAACATCTGCCTGTAAAGTTGAAGGCTTGCTGCAAAAACGCTCAAGTGTGCTTTTATTTTTACAATACTGAAGACTTTGATTACAACTCTGAACTGAGCAGTGCAACTACACAAGGTATTTTGGCCTTGGTTCATAACAGGTCATCAATCTGCACAAATTATTTTGTCTTATGACGAGTCACAGTTTTATTCATAAAGTTGTGACACAATAGAACATGAAAATAAATGTATTACAAGGCCACTTATAAATCATTTTTGATAGGTGGTATTCTCTTAACAGTAAATTTTTATTAAATAAAAGGGCTTGTTATGGAAGTGTGATTAAACACCATTCCATGCTGTGTTGGAGTGGTAACAAGGCTTTACGGGCTTGAATTTGAGCTGTTTTTCTGACATATCAATACAATCCAATAAGCAACACAGACACATGAAAATAACATGCTACTTAACAGAGGGATGGTACAGAACATTTAAAGGAACTTATCAGTAAGTGCCAAGAAAAAGCCCGAAATACTGAGGCATGACATTCTTAACACTGCATTTTTAAGGCTTGAGAAAGAAATACAAGGTTTACAGTCCACTGAAGAAATTTCTTAAAATACTCTCTCTGAATTCTCAAAAACATTTTCCAAGTCAGATGGTCCCAAGCTCAACTTGTGGATTTCCACATACCTCTCTCTTATGTGAGAGACAACTTGGACAGATAAATTAGAACAAAAAGCTCCTCAGCCTGGCTCCTCAACTTCTGTGATTCCTGCCTTTGTTCTGTTGGTCTGCCCAGGCCCTTGGTAATTTCTCTGCAGTCTCTGACATCTGCTCTATTTACCCTCCTGTGCCTTGCAGCAATGCACCACTCCAATTTCAGATGAGGAGAGATCTTATCTTTGGGCCTGGAGCTCCTGTACATGGCAGTGTGGTTTTCCTGCAACTTATTAAAAAGGTTTCCCAATCAAGCTTTGAGTTACCCATTTAGTTTGATCTTAGTCTGAGTGGTTTGCAAAATCCGATTCTACAGAAGAGCAAAAATGAACCATGCCCTGATGTAAAAGTAACGAATTTGCTAGAATGCTCCTTTCAAAGCTCATAGGTTTGCCTTTCTTGCTCTTGACCTTACTTCCAGGTGCACGCCTGCACAGGAAGCCATCAGACAGGCACTATTTGTCCTGAAGTAATCAATTTTTCCTTCCTCTCCCCTCATAAGAAAGTGGGTATCACTAGCTTAGGGAACTGCTTCTATGAGCATCTACCTTCATGCAATGTTTTGGCACCTAGATTCAATTCAAAGGAAAAGCCACACAAAAAAAGGAAGGCGCTAATGTAATTAAGGCTTGACAAATGATAAGTCAAGGTTACCTATATTCAGTCAACCAGGAACTGTACATGCACCTCCACTTCCACTGCAAACAGCCAATGTAACCAGCTGTACTTCAACCCCACAATTACCAACCCCAAAGCATCTCATGCTTAAACCTACTTTAAACATGGACTACTGTGTTTTTCACATCAATAGCCTACAACTAATTTCAAGAACTTACTTAAGTGCGAATTGCTATCATCTGTTTTTTCCCCCTCTCAAAAACAAAAAAATCCCCTTATTTTCCTTTTGATTTTGATTTTTGCTTTCTGAAATACTGAATACAGTCAGAGTGAGCTCTAGAAAAAACAAGGGGAGAAGCAGCCAAGAATTAAGTTAACTGCAGCATGTAAGTTAATAATTAACTGCTAAGTTAATTCAACTGATTGAACACACAGCTACTACAACAACAGAATACCACCAAAACCCTGAAACACGCTCAAAAAAACCCAAGAAGTAGGAGGCAGTGAATTTCCCTGCAGGATTCTCATGATAACCACTCTATTTCACAAATATTTAATGAACAGTACTTATTTGCAGATTTCAAAACACTTCATAAGCAGTGAAAAATTAAAATTAACTGTTAAACTCATGTTTAAGACAGCATCTAGAAAGCCCTAAAATCTCTCAGATTCCCTTCCAACACCCAACTTGCCAAACTCCAGTTTAGAGCTACAGCACTGAAAAAATCTTCCAAGTCCTGACATTTTTCTTTGGACTTTTTTAGGTCATGAGTAGAAAACAACCAACCTTAGAGAGTGGTCCATGAGCAAACAACTCATGAAATGGAAAAACTAACTTTGGACAGTGCCTAATAAATAAGAAGAGAACTGGCTCGAAGTTACACCGGTAGAGTCTCTCATCCTGAAGCTAACTTCACACACTCCTAAAAACATTTTTAACAGCAGGAATTCTTCCTCATCTGTCTCTGAAGAAGTCAGATTCAAGACACAGCCTAAATTACTCTCTTCTTCCACATACCCATCTCTATTAGCAACTCATATTTCAGGGCTATTTTTAGTCCACATCTGAGAGGAACCTTCTGATTTTCTCCTACATCATCTATAAACAATTGATACATCAGGAGCAGGGATGTTACATGCCAGGACCCCTTCATCCTTAAATTTAGGGCAGAATCACACAATCACTGTGGAACAGACAGCAGCTGAAGAAGCTGCCCATCCAAGCTGCTCATTATAATCTCTTTGTGGGAGGCTACAGCCTCTGCAGCAAAGCTGAAACAGACAGTGTGGACAGTACTCTTCTCAGAGTCAGGAGCCAGGGAATTATGTTCTGCTGCACACACTGCCATAAAAACCCCAGCTCTAGTTGGGAGCAGTTTCTTCATCCACCTGATCTTAATTAAGACCTGTGAATAACAGCATCCTCAAAAATCGCACTACAAGTAACTCAGGAGAAATATCCAACATACCTAGATCTTTTGTAACTGTAGTCAATTACCTTAATGTTGTTTTGAAACTAATACTTATTGCAGCTTGTACTGTTTTTAAAATCTTTGAATAAAAGATGGAATTACTAATTAGTATGGACTAGCACTGAGAAACATTTTTCTAAAATATTAATTTCAACCTACAGTCATCGTGGAAGGTATGTCCATCCAGAACAAAATACCTTGAATGGAAAATGATACCTCCAAATTCCTGAAAATGTAGGTGGCAAAGATAAACCTGGCCTTTCATTGAAGACTGATCTGCTTAAAATTAATGAAGTTACCACCCTGACACTGAGCCCTGCTGAGACACATGACATTGCTTATATATTCTACTAATCTAGTTTGTCAGTTTTCTGGAAATAAAGCTGCACTTGTTATGACAGAATGCATTAAGTCTCAAAACAATCAGAAGAAATGTGTTCCTATATTATTTCACTAATTCACAAATCCATCTTTCCAGTACTTAAATGTAGTTACAGTGACTATACTCTTATGATACCTTTAGGAACAACATAAAACCCTACTATTTTCAACCTTACAATCAAGACTTGACTTCTCTTGAAGCCTGCAGAAAGCAGCTCTCTTTCCCTTATTTAATATTGTAATGATTATTAGTTCCATATAGGTAACTTTACCAAAAGTTATTCTCAAAAAAAACCTACCACATTGTCACCTACCTGAAGGAGATGCCATTGACCAGCTGTCTGTGTCTACAGGTCTTGGATGAAAGAGATGAAGAAGCTGGAGACAGATTGAGTGGAGCAATTAGGCTGCTGATGATTTCACTTAGTTGTGCACTCTGGAAAAAAAAAAAAATTAAAGGTAATCAGACTTTTATCTAGACTTGACAGCTCAAAGGTCCTGGGTTCTTGTTCTCCTACTTAGGATTTCAGTCCCGTACATCATGGAATAATCATATGTCGTTTCTTCCTGTGAATAACGATGTTGGCATGGTTTTTCTTTCAAAATTATTATGTTCAACTCTACCAAAACCCAAATAAAACACCAACAAAACACCAACACAACCCTGAACATTGTTATACATTTGAAGTAGTCCCCCAAATACATTAGTGATCTTAGTATTGTAACCAAAGGTCTTTAAAAGGAAAATAGAAAACAGAACGCTTTATAGCTGATATTACAACAGCTGCAGGCAGAGCTGCTAACTGGCCACCTGACAAACATTTCAACGGGGGGGGAAAAAAAGGTCAGCTGTCTAGTCATTGTACATTTTGTTTGCTCAAAGTATTTTTCTTCTTAGAAGAATCCTCTTCATTGCTTACTGTAGTTTGACAAAGGTGTTTTTATAAAAGGAAGTGTAACTACATGAGGACTATTGTAACAACAGACAGAATGGATCAAATCTTCTGGTATCCTCAAAAACAGTGACAAGAGGCAACCATGCCCCACCCTCTGCAAAAAAACCCAACTTTCAAAACTGACCCAAAACAAATGAAACACATGTAGCTAATTTGTTAAGACTAAGAATTACTCCTTGCAAAGCAATGAATTGTGGACTGTCTCCAAATAACATTTCACAATGATTTTTTGTTTTAAATGTCAGACTTTAAAGGCTATTCTCACAATAAATGTTTAGAGGAAACTGTGTTCTGCACACTGAACAGAAATTAAATGTATCTGAAATGGCATACTCCTTTTTAAAAAAAAACCCCAAACCTTTTGCATTACTTTGTTGGATTTTCATTCAGAACTAAGAATGTTTAAAACATGAATTGCTAAAGGTTACCCAGTAAGTTTTCTTTACATTTGGATTTTACATTTACATTTTACATTTATGCAAAAAGAGGAAGAATTTTTTTTCTGTTTTGTTACAACTCACGTATTTTCTGTTAACGTTTAAGTGATGTAGTCAGGTAAAAATTTCACATCAGAATAAAAAATTCAGGGATGGATATTAAAGTACAGAAATAGCAAGTCAATTATAAAAGGACGGGACAAAGCAAACAAGATGCCAGTAAAATAGTTAGCAGACTGATTTGAAAATCTCAACAGAATTCATTCTGTAAGGAGCAGTCTCTACTCAATATAAGAGCATAAAAAATAAAGGCAGACTTCCAAAACATAAGGGAAAACATACATGTAGCTATGAAAAGGACTTGAAGACAGTATTAATAAAAATTGCTACCCTTATTCACTTTTATTCTGTATGACTTTTCTTTTGGTTCACATGCAAAATTACTTATTTTTAACCAAGAAATACTTTAACGCTGGACTGTAGAATTCTGTGGGAATATCTGTAGAGGTACTTTGGGCTGCAGCACTGCTGCTCCTGATACTGAACAAGAAACTCAGACTTTCAGAGTTAAGAACAGAACTGGTAGTCAAAAAGGAAATCAAACCCCAAAGCTTTTAGTGGTGTAAAAGGGAAGAAATCCAATGTGTTGTGTGAGATGTGTTAGTCTTTACTTTCAAGTAATTTTCAGATCATCAAAGTTCTTGCACCCTTGGACCAAGTTTGTGGCTACTTGGGGACCAGGGAACAGACCACTATCACTTCACTCGTCAAAAGTCTTACTGAAAAGTGTGTTTAATTCGTCAAGCCACCACTTAGAGGGGCCATTCACCACACTCTAAAAATGCTCTTTGGGTTACCTTATGCAATTGCCAGCACTGAGCATGTAAATTTCCTGTTTCATTGCTTCCTCACTCCTGCCTGTGGTAGATAAGATTTATCAATGAGGGGAAGCATTTTAAGAACAGGAAAGTATGACTATCAAATAAGAAAAACTGGCACAGAGATTCAGCAACAGGCACTAGTAATTAATGCTACTACTTTTAACCCTTTTAAAAAATGCGTGTATGATCGGGAATTTATGTAGAGCAGCAGAGCAACAAATTAATGCCCCACAGTGGCTTTTTCAGGTTTGTTTTACACAAACTGCATAAATTCATTCTGAAAAACAAATTTCCAGTATCTCCTCCAGCAATGTGATCCTACCACATCCTTTGTGAACTTTCAAGCAAAAGAAAACCCTGCTGGAATCGTATTTCCTGGAATCAACCATCGAAACAGCCATTCTGAAGTGAAACTCTGCTCACAACTATGCCTCCACTGTACCTGGCAACTACCTGGAATTCCTCAGCTCTGAACCAGAGTCCTGCAATGTTTGAAAAGGCAGATGAACAATTGTATTTTGTTTTGCTTTTTTTTTTTTTTTTTAATTTCAAGTGTAATATATCTCCAGTGTTAGCTGTACTCTTTCGTCTCATTAAGTATTTCCTGAAACAAACTGTGGAAACTCTACACTGATCCTGACTGTAAAGCAGAGGCAGGTTTGTGGATGGCTCTTAGAGGCTGTTATGTGTCCACTTGGAGGGAAACAAAGCAATAACACAGACATGTCAGAAATAAGAGGTTAATTTGTAAATCTGATGTACAGTGTAGTTACTTAAACCCATCAATTAATCAGCACCCACGCCCAGGACTGCAAAATATCTTTCTTTTTGGAAGTCATCACCATGGAACCTCCCTATTTCTGAAGTCAATCATTTGGCTTCACTGACAACTCAGTTTTGTTTTACTTTACCTGTTTCTCTATGTTTCGTAAAAGCAGAGTAGGACTGCTGGGTGACATTTCAAAGTCGTGTTCCGGCAAAGAATCCTGTCTCTCAATGGCAGCTTGCGAATTCCCTGTGGTGTTTAATAAAGCTTCTTGGTCTGTCAATTGTATTTGCTTCTTCAAAATGTCTTTTGGAAATGGGAATTCTTCTAAGACCACCATCCCCTAGACAACAGCAATTGAACACAGTTGGTTGACAACAGATTAACCCTCCTAAATAATTTTTAAGGCGCAGTCAAACCTGGCACATTCCTCTTAAACCCTCCCAACAACTTTTGAGCACTTTGCAGCCAAAATATGGAAATAGTAGGCATTTTGTTTAATAAAAAGCTGCATCAATTATGCTACTTCTTGTAACAGCAACCGCTCCAGTGTTACACTACTGCTTAAACTTCTGTGCCAAAATTCAAATCAGAAATTCATACTTATTAGAATATTATATGATCATTTGGCTGCTGATTTAAGAGGAGGTTTTAGACGTTTTAGACTCTCTAAGAAATGACCACCCTTTGATTTGGACTTGGTTTTAGTCTTTGCAGTCAATAGATTTTGCTGGAGACATTTTAAAGTCCTCTATTTCTCTTATTCCTATCCATGTTCTGTGCAAAACATCAAGGCTGTTATTTTTATGTAGCAGAAATTATACAATTCAAAACAAAAGCCTTTTACAATTTAATAACTTATTTTTTTAAAGTGAGCATTTTTAGAGTTTCATAATGAGAAGTAACTACCCTAAATATTCTAGCACTCTCACTGCTTTTCAAAACCATCTGCACAAATATGGTATCAGATGTGGTGTGCCATCTAGAACACCACCTAATAACATAAACATAGCTTTATATGGTAGGGAAATAACAGAGTTTCGTAAATGGAACTAGGAAAAGAATACCCCTATTGTGTTTTCCACATGACAGGTTAGAAAAACAGAAGTGTCTAGTAGAGTCCTAGGTAATGTATCAGTTGGTTTAAGAACTTAAAATGTTAAACAAAATAAAAGCAAAAATAACCTTGTGACAGTCAAACCCAGTCCTCAAATAGTTCCTTGGTTTGTCATTATCTTGAGCAATGATACTGGAAAAGGCTATCAAACCTCTCCAGGCTTTTTCCAAAGAGAAAGGAAAAGAACTTACTCACTTTTAAGTATTAACTGTTACTCAAATATCAAGCAGATATTAAAAGAATGGGATCATTATAATACTCAAATGCCTCAAATTTGTCTTTCTAATGACAATATTCCACTTAATCAAAGAACAAGGAAGACTGTCATAATGTGAACACAAGGAAGCTGTACTGCTATTTCTTTAAGCAAGACAGACTTCATCTAGGTTGCGGCTGTGGAAAACTACGGGTCCTGTAGTTTCAGCAAGATGTTTACTCCTGCCTCAGCAGCAACTGGCCTTAAAACATAAAAGCAAGTCTCAAAAAGATTTCAAAGAGCAGACTAGGAGAAAAAGTGAAATTGTCTTGTTCTTGCTGTGCCTAACTTATTCCACTGTTTGAATTATAAATTCAAAGCTGAGAACAAAGATATTCTCTAAAAGTAAAGAAAGGTGCTTGAAAACTTGGTTTAATGCCAAAAAAGGGCACAGAGGTTCTGACTGTCCATCAAGTCAATGCTAGATTTTCCACACAGATCATCATCTGCACTTTTCCATTTACAGCAGATGGACACAAATCCAGACCAGTAGCATACTATGGGCAGTACCTTCAAGGAAATTCAAGTAGAGAACTAATTTTTGTGTGACACAACAGGACAAGCTACCTCAACAGCTTTAGACTCATTTAGAACCTAGAACCTTTAGGTCTTTTTAGTAAAAAAGATCATAGGTCACGACCACAGAGAGTCTAAGAAGCCTAAAATCCAAATTCTGAGGTCAGAGGAATGGGAAGACACACATTAAAAGTGTTGAAAAGAGGGACATACACATACACACATGCTTCAAATGGACTTTTATTTTTTGAAGTCTTAGAAACTTGTTTACCAAGCATGGAAAGAGGAATGCAGAAAAGGAAGAGGAAAATTGACAGAGTCTATGGAAAGAGAGAGATGGAATAGGCACAGAAGATGAACAGTAAAGAATCAGAAGACTAATACGGACTATACTACAAGTTAAATGAGTTACAATCAGTAGGTTCTAGCAATGACTGCCTTCCTCCCCAAATGGAATTGTTTTGTTTTGCAGATATAGATTTATTTTTTTAAATGAAAGGACTCTCAAAGATCCAGAGGTGCTACTTCTGTGTGTATAGAGATGGAGAAGACACAATACAGCAGGCCAGGAAACAGCCCACAAGTTACTCATGCCCCTTCCTATTGTATTACGGTGCTCAAGGAGAGGCATTTTGCTTGAAATCGTTGTTGCCTGGCTATGAATCACAATTTTTCCACTCAAAACACATCAAAACCACTCTGAAACCATTAAACAGCATACAAATTCTAATGATACTGTGTAACTCCTTTGCAGCCACTAAATTAAAACAAAGAGCTCTTCTATCAGCCCATATGTCCTTCTGTAGCTGCTGCACTCGTATAATATAAACATGTACACAAAAAAAAAATATCCCATCTAAAGTAAACAGGTGCCTGCCTTCACTATGGGACACAATGCCAAACACTAAATACCAAAGCTGGTAAAAAGGGCATGGAGTTTCAGAAAGGAATGTCACTAACAATCTCTACCAGGAAGATGACTTGGCTCCAAACCAACATACCACCTAATGCTAAGAAAATGCATGACTAAAAGAATGTTTTTCCTCTTATTTCTCTTATATTTATTTCTCAATCTTCTGTAGCTCATCTGACCTACGCCATCATAAAGGCTGACAGCTTTTGTGTATAAGAGTGTGCATGTATCTGGTATTTAGGACAACACCAAAACATGGGCATTCTCACCCTTCACCAAAATACAAAATCTCCTTTCACAGACCCTTAAACAAAGGCTCTTCATTTCTTTGTAAAGAAAAACCTGACTAGGGACAAGCTGGATATGAGAAGAAGGGCTCTGAGGGCAAAAGGAGAAGATAGAATAATTTTTCTTCATGTGTTAGAGGGAAATGCTCTCTGAGGTGATTTTCCTCTCCTTTTAAACTCCCTCTAAGTCTCAGGTTCAGCCACATAAACTCTGAAGCATCTTCTTGCTCTTCTCAATTGTGCTTACCTGACCCCAACATAGACCAGAAAACCTACATGAGGCTCATTGATAAAGAGTCAAAGAGCCCTGCTCTAAAACCCCTCACTATCATACCACCTCACACAGGTTTGGCTTCCTTTATGTGAGAATGACCTGGGAAACCCATCAAATTGACAGCTAGATTACTAATGGTTTAGGAATGTCACTTTCCCACTGTCTAGCCAGTTCAATTTACAAAAACTAGTACATGAATTACACACATTGGAATTTTAGTAATTATTAATCCTTGACCTGTTCAAAGTGCTGTACAAACATTAACCATCTAATCCTCAGAATAAACATGCACTGCAAGTAACAAAAAACCCACCCTGAAAGCCCACAACACAAAAATGAATAACCAACCATCCCACCTGAAACGGCAATCTCACCTCTCCTGCAGAGGGAAAAACCAGTGTGATAAATGCAGTACTGTGTGCTGGGCCCCTGAAAGCCACTAACAAAGTCACTATCACAGATACAAAGGTAAGAGTTGCCAAATCACAGTCCTATACTGGTGCCTTTAAGGTACAATAGTTTTTAGCTCCTGATGTCTTTCCCATTAAACTCTGCAGGTGATGGCCTGTACAGACACAAGAAGTCTAGGGCAAAACAAAGAACAGCAACAAGAAACTACATACATAAATATTACAAGAAACACTGTCAAAAAATGATTTAAAAAGCTGATTTATGAGCTTACAGACAATACCTTGGTGGCACGTATTTGCCTGTGAAGGTCAGTTAGTTGTTGGATTTTGTATTCTAGTTCTGAAATCTGGGCTTGAAGCCATGTCCAACGGCTGCCAATTCTAGCTCTGTCTGCAAGCCACTTCCACTCAGAAGTATAGCCGCTGTGAAGACAAAATGCTGGTTAGTCCAAAACTAAAGATAACCGCATTTGCACAAGAACATTTTTGACAGCTGCTCTGCCTCATGTTGCAAGCATCTCAGTTGCTTTCAGAAGATATCTGATTATACCCATCCAGTTTCATATCAGCTTATTTCTGTACCAACAGAACTTGCCCAAACCAGTACAATCCATGCTCACTGGCTATTCCCACACTAAGCTAGTTTTTTGTTCTGGATTATAAAATGCAGAGCCGGATAAACTACCAAACTGTATCAGTTAAGGTTGATTACAGATGTGTAAAGAATTCCAGTAACTCCACCAGCAAGAATCCAAACACTTACACCATACTTCCTCCCACAAGCTTTGACTAATATTGTTTGCTAACAACTGGAATTCAATAAAACATCATCCAGCAATGACCGCCTAGATATCAGGTCACTGCCCAAAAAACCCCAACTAAGTAGTTTAAATTTCTTTTATTCAAGCTTTTTTATAAATATCTGCATCAGTTTAGTATAGTCAGGTCACTCTTACTGCTGTTCAAAACACATGCTTTTTGTAATACAAAAAATATGCCTCCTGGTACTTGACGTCATGAACACCTTAATGTTATTATGCTAAATTCATCACTGGTATCAGCAAACATTACTCAACCTACATGTTAAAGAAATTAATGATGAAACCATACCATGCAACAAACAATCTTAATATTCAATAAGTTCAAGCAACACAGACAACACAGTGCAGAGTGCAGTATTTTAGTATACAACTTCCACTACTATCCTATCATTAACTGAGTTTATTTATTTACAGACAGTAACTGGTGTTTTTTTTTCCCCAGTGAAGCCAAAAAGTAGTTTGCCACAGCTAACTTAAAAGAACTATAAAAACAGAAAAGAAGTGCTTTTCCTCAAGTTATAGGGATAATTACTGGATCTAGATCCTTGATGACACTGTAAGTTTTGCACATGCGGAATACATGATCTCCTGTTCCCCAGGCAATGAAGAGCACTGAAGTATCACAAAAGATACAAGAAATAGCAGATGCCAATGATCTGGCATAGGAACATTATACAAGTGTAATTGTTTCATGCAGAATTTTGTGTCAACTACCTCCACAACAAAGAAATGCAATACAGCCCCCTGCAGAAGATGCTAGACATGTCCTGGCATGAGTAGGTAATCATCAAATTTGAGAATCCTAACATTTTCAAGGTTTGTATTATAAAACATAATATAAGTCAAAATTTCAGAACTTTCAGTCTAGTGTAGCTATCATAAATAGTAAGAATAGACATAGTCTCTGGTAGGTCATCTCTAAAATACATAATCCTCTCCCTTTTTAACATAAATTATCCTCCCACATAATTTATCACTAGTTTAAACTCTCTTGTACACAGAAAAAATGAACATACAAAATAATGGAGATTGAAATGTCCTATTTAAATCCAAATTCCACGAGGAAGCAATGTGGATTACTATCAGAAAGAAACTCAAAGAACTCTGTAAATATATATAATAATAAATTACTTACGTTTTACATATTCTACTAGTAATTTTCTCCCAGGAAAAAAAGGCATATGAAGTCATCTT
>VWZT01010040.1:27879-47853 GCA_013397055.1 Pachycephala philippinensis
TCTTGTGAAAATCTATTTTCTGACCTGTTTTTATTTCTCTTTAACTTCCCATTATTACCAGCAAAGAATAGAGTCATGATTACTTATACTTTAACCAGGTCTTCCTAACAAGAACTCCTCTGGGATTGACAGCTTTTGCACGTTTGTGCTCCTGGAAGTCATAAAATACACTTTGCTGGGAAAGGGAGGGAATCTGAATTTCAAGTTTTTAACGTAAATGTGTTCACACAACCGGGGTGGATGGAATAGTTAAAATTTGTCTCAGGACCCTGGTCTGGCAAAAAGCTAGTCCTAAGAAAGAGCTGCTTAATGAGTCTATAAAAATCCCTTAGCTAATCATTTTAACAAAAAAAAAAAAAGTTAAAGAGGAATAAAGAGGATAACCAAGAAAAACTCAAGAGGAGTATTGAGGTGTTTATTTCTGCTCCTTTCTCAAAAGGCAATTGAACAAATGAATGATGAAATCTCACAAACCAGGACACTGTAAAAACAAAGCCGAGGTGAAAGGAAATAAATCACACAGACAGATTCACCTCCCAAGCTAGACGCAACAGTCTGGGGAGAAAGGTGAGATACCCTCAAACAGACTGAGAAGGAGTGAAAAGCAAGTGAGAAGAAAAGTAAGGTGTCCTGTACGCATCTGGGAAACAAGAAGCAGAACGGAAACAGCCAGAACTGGTCTTATGTCACCTACACTGCATGAAATCAGTGTGGTATAAGGGAATCCACAACCAATACTGAACCACAGCTGACAGTAGAAGGAATGTTAAATGTTGTAACCTCTGTATACTACTGTCTTACACATACAACAAGAATCCTCTGCAAAGTTACAACACAAGTTATTTTTCCAAAATGTTTGCATGTTTTTCCCCTTAAACACAGTATTTAATCTTGAATCAATTGCATTCACTGTTAAGCATATTAAGTACATTTTTGCTTCATTCTAAAACATGGCAAGTATTTCTTAAGGCTTTAAATTCTATTACATAATTAAAAGAACAGCATCTAATTACACTGTGTAACAATGTCCTTAGTCCCCACTCTAAGGAAAGGTTTCCACCTATCATTAACTAAGCACAAACATTTTATGCTCAGGCCAAAGGAAGCAGTTTTAGCTTCTCTATCTTGCCAGCCCAGGCTGCCCCATGGGTATCAAAGACTTGGGCAGCTACACAAGTGACATGGATTAGAGTTGCTCCTGGTTAATTTTAACTTTAGGGGCAGCATGACTGAAGCAAGTTTTAAGTCTTGATCCCTTTCCCAGCTTTGATGCATTGCAGACAGGCTAAGAGACAGAAGCATTGCTGAACTCTGTTCCCATCCCTGTCACTCCTATTTGTTTTATCTTGCATTGTTTTTTACCATCTTTTCCTCTAAGTCTATTCCTCTGCAAATCTTTTAGTAAAGCTTGTAACTCCTAAGAAGACAAAATCACCATGAGCTATCCTCACAACAGGACATTGTTTCAAGGTGGCTCCAGTGAATTCATTAATTCTGAGAAGAATTTCAGAGAATAAAAAAAAAACAACCAAAAAAACAACCACAAACAGTTATAAAACAACCACGCCTGTCACTGAAGGAGGAAGTCAGAAGCAGGTGCTACAGTAGAAGCTCCTGCTCTTGTTTTCTGTTGGGAATGAGACAAGAAAAAAGTCGTTTCTGTCTGTCCCGCTGCCTGTGCTCCTTTTGCAAAGCACCTTTACTTGGTTTCCGTGCTTTTGGCTCTGAGGTCATACATCCTCCACAGGAATTCCAAAATCATTCTTCTGCTGGCAACTCAGAGTAAACCATGTTACACTAGTAAAGTTTCTCATGTTCAGTACTATAGTACAGTGGAATATTAAATTTGCATATAAACTTACTGCTCTTGCAATGACTCTATCCACAAATGATCTACATTCATCCAGGACTATTAGAATTGGAAGAAAACAGAGCAATGCTGATTTTGTATGAATAAAACATTTCATTTAAATTTCCCTAGAAAAACATGCTGGAATTGCATTAGGGGCAAAACTTGTTTCCATGTGAAATACCCACCTGCCTTTCTATTTTTGGTTGGACTGCAGCTCAATCCTGCACAACTTGCAGGAAAGAAAAGAAATGCAGAAGAACAAACAAGGCACAAGGAGCACAGACACAAACGCAGACAAAGCGTGATCAAAAACGTAACTAGGAGCAGACACTCAGGCTGTATTGGGGCATCCCAAAGTATGGAAAAGAATTCAGCTGGGGATCATCAGCAACAGCAGAGGCAGTATAAGCATTTCATCAAACCTACTTGCTTCTGCTGAGACTGAGGAGACAAGTAAAGATCACTAAGTACTATTACAGTTGGTACTGTTGCTGGAACTGAAGGAAATTTTCAGCCATGGCCTAAGGACAGAATGCACAGATGAACCCTGTAGCACTCTCACCTTCCCCCAAAGAGAAACACTGAGAACAAACCATGTTTTTACATAACCAAACCAACACTGCAGAACACAACAGGACCCTCAGAAGCATCTCCAGTGCCTCCATTGTGTTTTGGGTGAGGTTTATGTTTTCCCAATAGCTAAGATCAGCCTGTTCCAAAAAACAAATGCAGGCAACCTAGCTGAGTGCAGAAGGGAACTGCTAACCAAGATAAAATTGCTGTGCTACACACACTCCTGTCTGGGATTTATGCGTGGGTTTGGGGTTTTTTTGGTTACAGGAGAGGAGAAGAGGTGGAATTTAAACCTTAAAGGCATATTTTATTTTTATAAGCAAACAAAACAATAAGCCTGAAAACAGTTCATAAATGATGGAGAAACACAGTGGTGTTTAAAATGCACAAAACACACAGAACCTGGGATTGATAGTGAGTATCCAGGAAGGTTGGTTCAAGCAGGTATGATGAGCACAGGAAAAAGTATTTTAGAGTGTGCAGCTCTGTGACTATGGCAAGATTCTCCACAAGTATCTCATATGCTGAAAATTAAAAGGAAACTAAAGCCTTCCACCTTTGTAACTTCCAGTGAGAACAAGTAACATGCCCTACCATGACATGTCTGCAGGGACAATGACAGGATGCTTCCTGCTAAACAGGAAAGGAGCATTCTTGCAACAGACCCACATCAAAACTCAAAAACCACGTTTGCCAACCCGTAACACAGTCACCTTTTAAAAGGCTTTAAAAACACCAACACTTTCAAGTAACAACACTCTTAAATGCACACAAGCCAGAGAGCAAGGCACTCACATAGGGTGGGTGGGAAAAATAATCCTCCAGTTCCAAAATTCTTCATTAAACATAAGAATGGCAGTTGCTCCTGCCATCTCCTCACACTTAGATTCCTGCTCAGTCTCTCAACATGGGGTATTTTGCTCTTTCTGCTAGGTGATGTTCCCTTCAGTTTAATCCACATTGTTCTGGCAGCCAGTTTTCAGATGATACAATCCTAAAATAGCCTCTACCATCCCTGCTGGTTCATCTCCTCTTGCTGAGAACTCCTGGGCTAACAGAGGCCTATTGCCAGTCACATAGCAGTGAAGTATTTGGAAGCAAGAAGCAGCTCATACACCACAGAGTAACCCTACCCTCAGGATAAAGAGCTAATCACCCTCCTTAGTGGGAGTCACTGAAAACAATGGCAGAAGTTTATTGTTTTTATGAAGGAGTGATTTCCAGAAACTGAAAAGCAAAAAGAAATCAGAAGGTTCTCCAGTCTTTAAATTCCATTCAGACATCATATGACTCACCATTAACTTCATGAAACATTGGGAAAAAATCACTCATCCCCCAGTTCTCTTGGGAAGCTCACTCAGTTGTACAAAAATACGAAATATTCTCCACATGGCCCTCTATCACAAATGCTCCACAGCACACCGGTGTGGTGGGAGTCCCTGCAGGATTGGAGCTGATAGCTGTGAACCTACTCAGCTGCCCGTAATTTTACACCAGCATTACAGTCAGTTCTCTCACTACACATGGTAAAGCCCAAAAAGCAACTGTCCTAAATACAAGCATTTTCTTACAAGCCGCTGATGTGGGCCCCAGGGCTTCTGATACCTTTGGTCAACATGGTGGAGAAATTCAACATATCCATTTTTCTTCTCTCTGCAGACACTGACAGTAAGTAAGAGATTACCTATGAAGACTAGAAGATGATATAATATAAAATATTCAAAATAGGTGAATTCAGATCTGCTCATATTTTGGATAACCTTCTCTAGATTTTCCTCATGAGATAAAAGTGCCTGCCCACTCCCAACCAAAACCTCCAACACTTGTAATGGCTGAACAAATATGTCCAACTATGAAATGCCCAGTAAATGTTTCTCAAGGACTAATTCTTCCAGCACACCTACATAATGTTTGTTTTCAGGATGTACTAACTTCAGCTGTTGTTGAAGTATTAATTCCCTTGGATCAGTTAACTATTAAACCCATAATAACTACATGACTAAAAATGCCAGTGTGTGCTGTTTTACAAATGCAATCCCTTCTATGCATTCCTGAGTGCAAAAAAGATTAAAACAAACTGTAACAAAATCTTCCCTCTACTATTATAGCCGACCAACATTACATAAAAAACCACTATTTACTCAGGCGGCTCAGTCTCAGCCTCTGCTCAGACTATCCAGGAGCAATATGCTGCTGTTTTGGGATAACCAACACCAAACTAAGCTATGCACCCCTCACCCCCCGACTCCCACTCCAAAAAAATCCATCAAAGGAATTTCTCTGGTGCTCAAAATTAGCCTGCAACCTCTGTGAAGATCTGCAGCCAGGTCATTCTTCTGGAGCCTTTCAGGTTGCTATCTCCTTCGGTGTTTAACAGAAATTTTTACCTGGGAGACATTTTTCTCTGAAACACTAGACAGCTTCTCAAAACATGGGTTACAGTTCTCCCTACCATCTGCAGACATCAGCAACTGCTTATCACAACAATTTCTGGCACCCAAGCTTGGTCCCACCATCTCTGACACATTGAAGCCGTTTAATACTTCCAGGATTGCATCCAATAATGCATGTTGATACCAACACATAATACACATCTTACCTTCCCAAACCAAAAAACTGTATCCAGCTGAACATTTCTGCTACGCCATCAGGCCTAAGGAATTTATGCAGTAACACCTGAAACTATCAACCATAGCTGTGATTCTTCTCTTGACAAGAAAATTCATGGGAGAAAAAAATTAAGTAGCAAGGAATTAAGTAGCAATGGAATCAAATTTTTACATCTTCCACAAAATGAGAAGGGACAGTGGGAAGGATTGAACAGGATATTAACTGCCTGGGAAATAAAAACCTGCAAAAGGTAAACAACTAGCAGCATTTCCTCTTAATAAAATAGAAAACCCCCAAACATACTGTAAACTGAGTATCTCCCAATGGCTTTTGTTAAAAATATTTTAATATTAATTTTTAACATTCTACTGTCTGCTCCAGCACCCCAGCATGCTGTACACCAGGCCAACGTGAAGCAGAGAAGCAGGTACTGCTAAAATGCAGGAAAAGAAACTTCAAGAACAGCGGGGCTGCCTAGAAACAAGCTTCTTTTCTTGCCTTTGAAATGACACATCAATAGATTAACAACAAAACACCAGGAACACAGGCCTAGAAATTCTCTCTAAGCATTACACAACAGCCCTTCAAAACAAAACCAAGTAGTGCTACATCTGTAGCCCATGCTCAACATAAAATAAGGCAGAACTTACAAAATACATTCCTGTAAAGACCTGTGCAAATGGAACATTATACACAAGTAGCATATCAATGCTGTCCAGCCACCGAAGTTTATTCCAAAATTTATATTTATATTCTTACAAGGAAAAGATGGGCATGGTAGTCATATAAGGTCCAACTCCATCTTATAAATCAGTATATATATGTGTGTGTATATATATACACATATGTGTACACACACACATATATATAGTACCAGATTCCAACTTAAAATGGCTAAGAACCATATTCTTTTTGAGACATTTTGGACAACTAACAGTTGAACCAGGAAGGTTCATGTCAGATACACCGGAAATCAGTAGCAGGTTTTTGGTAGTGGAGGGGTTATAGCCCTATAGAGCAGTATGAAACCGTCCCAGCAGGGGACTGCCAGGAGAGTCAGGAGCGGCTGTGGTAGGTGGGGAAGTCCACGACAGAGAAATCAGGTGAGAAAGAGCAGCAGCAGCAGCAAAGATACCACCATACACTGACTGACATTCCCACTGCTGGGAATGTGCCTTGCGTGGGGAGTGCTGTGGGGAAGGGGCTAACGGGAGAGCTGGCAGAGTGCTCCTCTGGCTGGGAGGGCAGTTGGGCACATCTGACAGGGGTCCCACTTCAGGCCCTGAGGCAAAGGAAGCTGCAGAGGGGCTGTGCCGAGTGTGAAACCTCTGGGCTGGGAGTCTGCAGCAGCATGGCCCCACAGGGACCCCAGCACCTGCGCTGAGAACATGGAACACCCTGGTACATGAGAAATCCAGGCCGTCAGGCCCCCCAGTTACTGCAGGTGTGCTGTGACTAGGTAACAGAGGATGAACCAAAGAGAACTTGGCTGTCTGCTTCACAGGGCAAGGATGGAGGTCCTTCTGAGGTTAAATCCCACAATTCAGTCTGCAGGGACATGGGGTGGGGAGTATAATGAACGTAGGTTTGAACAGTTTGGTATTTGGGTGTTTTGTAGGAGCCTGGGATTCAATTTCACTGAGTTTTACTGCTGCTCAGTCTACCACATTCTAGTCTGGGAAGAAAGGGAGTATATAGTGCACATATATTCAAACATAGACCTTCAGGTTTATTTTTTTTTTCCAACACCAGAATGAGAAATTAGAAGTTTGCTAATTGAAAATTGAATTGATTTAAATTCCCCAACAGAAAACTTCTTTTGACTCATAACAGCTAGGCAATGTGTGTGGATGACAATAAAATAATTTACAGCCGTTTCAGTAAAAAAAGAGCACAGGTCAATATATTTAAATCCAACATCTAACATCACATTCCTAACCCATATTTAGCAGTATGAATGAAACCCTGTTACAGGAGGCCATTCCTATTTTGGGAAGTCTTTATGCACACTTTTTACTTCATGTGAAAATGAAAGCATTTTAAATGATTTCCTGTATCAGGGGCCCAAGTATGGTGATTTTCAAAGGCACTGGATGTATCCCTTTGAAGTATATTCTCACAAAATCAATGTTAGCTATAAACCAAAATAACACTGCCCTTGCTTTACAAGAAGTTATAAAGACAGTTCATTGTTGTTTGTAAACAAATCTTTTAATTAAAACAAACACATTTCACAGCTTAGTGAAAGAAAAAAGCTAGCCATAAACCACTGATTAATCAGCAGCTGACATCAAGAACCATCTTCTTGTCTCCAATTTAATTAAGCATAGGTTACATATGTATACACATGTGCCTGCTTATTAGATATGCTATGCTACTACACCATCTTGACTGTGTATTAAACAGTTATTAAGAAGAGTAATGCCAAGTTTTTGTTTAATATGAATTCAACACCCGTCTAACTTAAAAGATTTGACATTCCCAGCTCCAAGTTTCCCTTGCAGGTTAAAACCTGTCAAACCTTCTGCCCTTCACTAAAACCTTTCAGTCTGCCTTCAGCAGCTGCAAAAACATTAATGTAATTACAGGTTAGAAATCAGGATCCCCACTCTGAGAACATTACTCTGGTATTGTGAGAACAAAGTCTTGCTCAACAGCAAGACTGTTTATTGCTGCACATGAGATCTCTAAAGCAAAAGAGTAAATGCATGTGGGACCCTAAAGAAGTTATAAATCCATTTTACAGAAACCCAACCAAGTGGGGTTAAATATATTCTGAAGTAATACATGTATCCTTAGAGTTAAAACAGAAGGCAATGTAAAGCTATCTTTTCTTTCATTCTCCTCCCACATCCTAGTGATAGGAGCCAAGAACTGAGAAAATGGAATTCTTGAAAAAGCAACATATGAAACATTCTTAAATCAGCATATTATTAGCACCAATGAATTAATACTTATTCAAAAGCCCTCTTATTAATCTTCTATGCAAATAAGACATTTCCTGGACTTATAAACTAAAAAGGTCTTAAAACCAGGAAACAAGTGGGGGTTTGTGCTTAAGAGCAGCATTCAGTCCTGGCAGATTCTCCTCCTCCATTTCCCAAACTCATAATTCCGTTCTCATATCAGGTATGAAGTGAAATTACAGCTCAGTGTGTAAAATCAGGACCTGACCTTGCAAAAACAAACAGCTTCCCTTTTTAACATGGCTCAAAGACTTGCAATAAACTCTGTCCCTTAAACACTGCCGTGTATAGCCAGGCCTGCAGAACTGCATTGATGTTGCTCACTTAGCCCCAGGAAAAAATGCTAGGAAAAACGGAAAATAATCTAGAACAAACAGATTAGATCTGGAGATACTAGTCATAATGTTTTCTTCCTTCCTGTGTTTTCTCTGCCTTAATGCTTCCCTCCCCATCACATGTTTGTACTAAAAGCAGATTTCCCATCTTCTCTTTCCAACTAGCCATCTAAGGGGGGAAAATAAAGAAGAAGAGAGAAAAAAAAAAAAAAAGAGAAAGATTTACTATCTCTTCACATTCATTATAAAAGTTTCCAGGCATAATAAACCCTGTGGGCATGAAAAAATATAACAGTGCATCTTCGTCAGGCTTGACGTTGCTGGAGGATAATCAGTAAAACATGTCTTTCAGAAATCAGAGGAAAAAGCATGAAAACATTTCAGAGGAAAAAAAATCCCACCAAATGATGCAAAAGGATTGTATTTGGATAGGGAAAGGAGAACGGGGAAAACGAGGCACAGGACTTTTCATGAGTAGAAAGAGCTACTTATTTTGCAGAAAAATCTACTGCAAGCAGTTTTTCTGTCTAATCGATTAGGTGCATGTATTACTGTTTGTTGGAGTGAGCAGCCGTTTCTTCAAAGAACCACAGTGATGTATCTTTTGATTCAGGAATATCACACATGCAGTGCACATAGAAGAAAAGCTCTGCACTCTGCAACTTCAAAGGCTTCCCAAACGACCACCTGAGCATCAGAGTTCTTCGTGGTACATTGTATGTCTACTACATCAGGAATAGACACAAAATACACAAATAAGAAGGTGGAGTTGGCCTAGCAGGATACACACTGCTCCCAGAATGGAGCTGTGTTTCTTTGAAACCTGTGACTATTTCTGTGTATAACCTTTCATCTTCATGAGCCACAAAGATCAACAAGTTTCAAGAAAATTCAGCTGGTGAATTGTTGTCTACGTTGCATATCAAGTGTTAGTTATGAATCCCTAAAGGAATTACTCATAGTCAGCTTTGTGTTGCCTTCCTCTGTCTGCTCTGGTTTCTAACACCTAACAGGGAGCCAGCAAGCAGCACCAAACAGCTGCTTTTGAGAAATTACAGAGGACTACCCCATCCCCTGGGTAGTGGGAATTTCCTATGCCCAAAGGATGGAACGGTACTAAAATACACCAAAAATTACTGCTGGAAATGTGGTGCTATGAAAACTGACAGGTTAAAGACATTCATGAGCTGACAGTAGTAGCAAAATGACAAAGGTCCTGAAGACAGCCAACTGTATTTTCACATTTCTTTTTAGCAAACACTCAAAAGAATAAAATATGTTTCGATTAAGCAGTTGAAATGGGACGAGCCTTTCCAATTACTCTATGAACTAGAGAAGTTCGACAAGTACTGTGAATTGCCTTCACCAGCAGACCAAGGATCTGGTCTTGAGAACAGAATCTATGTAATGCAGGAACAATGGTTTAAATATCTTACAACAGCTATTTGCAACTGAACAACAAAGGTATTGAAATAGATGGATAAAGACAATCTTACTTAAGCCACAAAGCATTGAGATACAGCTCAGAAGAGCTTACGTCAACACTCATTGGGAAAAACTCTTATCAGGATAATGAGAATGAACAGGTTCAAAACGCTAAAAATAACTCCAGTTATTAAATAGCATGAGGAATTGGAGCTGGAATCAGCTTCTCCCTCCTGATGGGAAACAGACTGTTTTCAGGTAGACATGGTAACTGCCGCTTCCTCCCTGCCTTGCACACTGGATTGATACCTCCTCCCCCTACAAAAAGGATGGAAAACACCACAGTCATGACAATGACCAGTCACCAGTGTGATTACACCCTCAAGTTAAATGCAATCAGTATACTGAGATATGGGCAAAACCAAAACATTCCTTCCATTCATCACTACATTACTTGAACCTTATAGTATCTATAGTTAGGTACTATGAAGAATATCACAGAGGAATTCAGAGTAAAAGTCCTCACTATGAAAAATAAACATTTCCACAGAGGTGAGGAAATGAGTATTCTCTCACCTACATTATTCCATTGTTTCTGGAAAGCACTTAGAACCAACTCCCGAGGAGAGAAAGGCATTTCAAACCATGTAAATCCACTTAGCAGAAATAAAAATGGATATTAACTTTGCTTCTTTTGTGCAGATGGAAGGCAATCCAAAGGGCCTTAAAGTGGCAAGGCTCAGGAACCAGCAAATCTCACCAGCTGAACTGGTGATTAACTGATTTACCTTTGTTACCTAGAAGAAAAAGGGCAGCATTTTAGCCACAAAGGCAAATCTTAGGAAGGCTGGAGAAATGAAGAAAAACATTCTGAGCTGAAGATAATGATAAATTCAAATAAGAGACAGCCTGTCCTCACTGCAATGTTAATTCAAGCCCTGCCTCAGCCTAAGCACACAGACAAGTCTTTTGCTTAAATCAGGCAGTACTTTGAGCTTGCTGGCCCAGCAGCACACCTTGAATGCCAGTGATTTTTTCTCTGCCAATGTAGCAAGGCCGTTGCTTCTGGACAGCTGCTCATAAGTAAGAACATAAAAAAAGGGAGAAGAATAAACAACCCAAAATAAAGGGCCACACTGAGTGAGACTACCCAGATCATCTACCCAGTTCTCCTGCCTCTTAGCAGTAGCTGAGATAACAGTGTTACAATAGTGCAGGAATGGAGGGAGCAGTGCTTCTCCTGAACATTCCCTCAGCTGCCAGCAATAGCAGCTTGGGGATTTCCTGAGCCAAAGGTGATGGGTTTGCTCTTAATAATCCTCTGTGGATTTTTTCATCAGTGCACCAAAGCAAACTGAGTAAGCCTTAAGTGGAAAGATAACTTAAGGAACCCCCAAAGCCACAAGAAGGAATAAAGGTAAAGGACTGGCAGGCAGAGTTAGAAATTCAAGTGTCCCTGGCAGGAAGAAAAAAGAAAACCATCACGCAAAACTTTGGTCCAAGTTTTACATTATCCACTACCCTTCAAGAATCAAGAATTTCTCAAGAGTTTTCTTTTTCAGTTCATGTAATCACAAGATAAGAATCCTAAAGAGCTATTACTCAGAAGTTCAAGTATATCAGTTAGGAGAAGAATGTGGATTCTCCTGTGCTGGGGAGAGCCCAAATGATGTTTTTCATCAAAATATTTCAAAAGAATAATTACTTTGCAAACTCAAATATTTAAGGTGATCCTAACTTAGTTGGCAAGTCATTATGCTTTGGTTGGACTTCAGCACAGTATCTACCATTCTGACAATATGTAAAAGAAAATGAAAACCTTTTCTCCCCTGTTTTTCAGACCTACAGAGCCTAGCAGAACACAGCAGCGATTTGATACAGCCTTGTGGGACTGAAGCTATAAACACGTAACAGGGCACAGCTCTTCCAATTTCAGAAGCTTACTTGATTTCTTCTGAGCATTATGCTTTTGAGGAAGCAGAATTGGAAGTAAGTGTTTTTAAGTATTTTTAAATTTATTTTTTCTAGACAATCTTTAACAGCAGAGGGTATAAGGAAAGACTGGTAAACACAAACCCTGTCCTGACTAGCTGTAAGAGCCCACTAGAAATGTGGGTGTCATGAAGCTCCTACCAAGCTGGTACATTTGTGTGCAGCTCTCTTCTGTGTATCACACTCCTGATTATTACAACCCAACAAACCTTAAGAGATGCTCGTCTCTCCAGCTTTGGGAAGAGGAAAGCATCCTTCCTTTCACTGCTTTCTAAAATTTCTTGACTGAAGAGATTGTGTTAATAGTGTAGCAAGGTAGAGGTAAAAAAAATTAAAAAATTAAAATTGCTCTGTGATGATGGTACAACCTATCTCCTCTTACCCACCACTGATTTGCAAACCCACAGTGATTTGTATTGACAGGATTTCTGCCAACTCAAGTTATTAGTTATTATTATTGTTATTATTATTAGTTAATGATACAAATTCCCCTCTGGTTCTTCCTGAAAAAGATACCAGCAACAATAAAAAGACCACTGCTAGCTACATTCATAGTTGCAGAGTGACTTCAGTAAGTAAATTAACATTTTAAAAATTAACAGTTAAAGAACCAAACTTTTTCAATATACCAACAACCAAATACTGGACGGCTTGATACCTGCATCAGATGATCATTTTGAATTTTTACTCTTTATCACATTATAGCGGATTTCAAGATCCTAACATTGACTTATTCTTAATAACTCCAGAGAAAAACTAAAATTATTTTCATTCTGGCCCAAGGCATTTACAGCTATCACTATTTGATTTACAGCACCATTCGAGTATTAGCAGTATTGACGTAACGCAAACTGATACAGTGCAGTACAGACTCTAGTTCTCCGCAATCTAGTAAAGTAACTGCTCCTTAAATGCATTAATCAGAAGTTCTTACATTTTGCCGAACCTAGCTCACACTGTCAGTCTTGCTGATTTCAGTAAGACTTCCTATTGAGCAAGGTTACTCACACAAGACGGAATCTGTAGGTCTAGACCCTTCCATCCTGATTTATAAGAAGCACATGAGTCTAAGCAGGAATTTAACACTTACGCTTCCACAGTTGTTCTTACAGTCTGTTCCTCACCATCTTCATCTGAGCTGCTACATGTTGCATCAGAGTCCAGGTCCTTCTCCACACGAGACAGCAGCCCTCCAGCAGAAAGTGCAAACCCACGGATTTCACCTGGTGCAACACTAGCTCTGTTCTGTACATCCACACTTGAACTACTCTTCGAAGTAGTTGTGTTGTTTTCTGGCCAATCTTCAGTGCATCTGAGGGAGCTATTGCTCAAAAATCTAGCTGGCTCATGGAAAACCTTCATTCTCTGAAGCTGATGTTTCACAAAGCATTTCAGCTGCTGATCACAGTGTTTGATAACATGTTTTGCCAGGAGCATTTGTAAACGCTTCTGAGTTCGTTTGGCGCGACTGATTTCCATTTGTTGCTTAGTGACACACTGGAGTAAACGAGTATACACCTCCTCCTGGGTGCAGCTCAAAATCCCTTCTGAAGGCCCGTGAAGAATTTGGTGTAATAAATCCCCTTTTATTGTTTCAGTGCAGACTTCCAAAGCCCTACCCAAAACCCCATTCTTCTTGTACCATTTACCATTTAAAAGTTGCATTTCTTCTGTATTACTGGATTCAGTTACACTTGAACCTGAAAGTCTCTGCATCCCTGCCAAGTTCGGAGATGTGGTCTCTGAAAACGTTGCCCCTTTGACCTGTTGCTCTGGTTCTGAATGACTAATCTGACCAAATGATGTGTCAGCACCATTATGTAAGGATCTTCTCATCTTGGAGCAGCCGGGCTCTCCTGCTTTCGTTTGCTTACCAGTTTTGTTGCTAAACGCAGAATTTGTACTCATTAACAAGACAGACTGATAGCACTTGGAAGATGGTGGGGAACCAAAATGCTGCACATGGAAGATATCATTCCTGAGGCTGGGCTCAGCAGTGGGGAACCCCAGGACTGAGCAAGTAATCTGTGTGATGGAGTCCTCTTTTATCTTCTCTTCCACTGCTCTGGAATTTTCCATGCACAAAGCTGTATCAGACTCCATAGCTCTAGAGGACAAAGAAGGTGACAAGTGGATACCATGACCTTTTGTTGTTGCCTCTCTGAGAGCTGGTGTCATTATAGCTATGGTAGGTAGTTTACAGCAAACCTGAAAATAACATGAGCCATGTAAATTTTCTCATTTTCATGACACAGTACAAACACAACAACTCTGTTAGACATTTCATTCTTTCAACATTTCAACATCATTCAAAGATTCCATAAAAAAGAATGTTATCTAAAGAACACAGGCTATGTTGCCTCCCAAGCCAAACAAGAACACTCTCTCTGTTTTTTCTTTATTTCATTCAGAGGCTGATCCATGTGCAATGAAAGCCTTTATGTCTCAGGGGAATAACTGTTCATACCTCATTTCATTTTTGATCCTATCAGTCTGAGAAATAAGACCCAAAAAGTTCAGGTCTGTCATCTAACCTTGCCTAAACTGAAAAACATGACCATGAGCAATATGACTGGCACTACTGGGAGAAACATACTTACTGTAAATCCATATAAAGCAAGCATTTGATTAATTATGATATATTCTTATAAATACAAATTAGAAACCAATCAACAAGACTAATGCTTTTAAAACAGAAACTCTAAGTTCTTAAGTTTCCTACCAAAAAAGAATTCTTTCCTGAGCCTTCATATCCTACTCTTTATTCATCAGGCACTGTCTGCATAATACATACAGAACATTTTTCATAACAGCTTGAGAAAAGACAGTTCTCCTTGACAAATCCTTTTGCTTGTGGCTTGCCAATTAACATAGGGTTCCCAGACTTTGGGATCAAAAGACCAATGTCAACCTTTACCCCTTCTTGTCAGCAGCTATGCTGCCAAGTCATACTGTATCTATTCCACAGCCTACCACACAGGAATCACTTGCACAGTACTTACAGCTTTGCTTAGGAGATGGTTAAATAAACCCAATGAATGATTTAATTGAACATGGCTTGCAGAAGCCTGAAAGGTAAGTTCCTGTCAGTTCTTCATTAAGAAGCTAGAGACAAAACCAGAAACAGTAAGAGCGCAGTAGCAAAAGTGAGTGCAGCGCAGTAATGCCACAGTAAATTCTGTTGAACCGTGTACTAGTTGAGCAGCACTTCCACTGCCCTCCTTTTAATGTCTCCAGTTTCCTTGAGCTCCACAACAACTGCCTAGCTCAGTAATTTTCAATGCACAAATCCCATAAGGGGTCAATGATTCCAAGACTACCACATATGGATCTTAAGAAAAGATCTGCCTGAAGCCTCAGCTTGTTTATAACTACAGGTTTTTTACACTGAAGGTGCAAACATTAAAGTGAGATGTGGAAGCCTAGAGAGCTGAGAAATACCAGTTATGACACTTGCTCCTTAACCCTCAAAATGTGAAGCCCCATGCTCCAGTACTGCCTTACCACTCTCTGTATGCTTTATTCACGTTTCATTGCTCCATGTGTACTTCAACCATGAGGTTTTCATCTCTGTACACCACCTTCCTAGCATCACTGGGACCACGTTTGGTGGTCTTACTGCTAATCCTAAATGATACCATTAAAATCCCCAGGATTTCAACCTTTATAAATAAACCAATAACTTCAGCCTACAGAGGAGCTCAGCACAAAGTCCTCCCAGTGGACAGCTGTTCAGGAAGAACCCCGTTCTAGGATCAGACAGGGAAATGCACTGTTGAGAACTGGAGCCCCAAACCCTAAAGGCTCTGGTGACTCAACAATGCTCTTGGCGCCTGGCTGACTTGTGTCTTTCCTCTTGTAAAAGCTACCAGGCCCGAGAACTTGTAAATCCAAAGGAGTATGGATTCAGACACCAATGCCTCCCTGCCCCTAACATAAGGCAAATAACTATAGCACGACAGAGAAATTTTGCGTGGCTAAAACATAAGGGAAGAGAGAAACGAACAGTTCCTCTGTGGGGTTAATGTAAGCTCAGGAGTCCCCGTGTTTGACCCCTCCCTGGGAATTCCAAGAAGCTCTCCAAGAAGACTACCATCAGCCTGGTATCTACACGCACCTAGCAAGGTGTTTGTAACTTCAAGCTTTACCATCCACCTCCCTTAGTCTGAGTGGTTTAACAGGCACAGGTTGCTACTCCTGAAACCCAGGGAACATACACACACAGTGGATGCTGTTCAAGCAAAAAAGTAGTTTGGATATATGGACCACATACCTGTATGAAGGTTATTCAAAGAACTGGCAGCACAAAACTTTAAAGTGCTGTGTTTTCACTCGATCACATTTCCTCAAATACCACACACCCTTTTGGTACAGTTTAAAATTTCCAAAATTGCAATGAATACCATGAGCAAATTACTAACTTTTTTTTTCGTCTGGGGGACTTCTTTTAAACTCTTCTAGGGGAAAGAGGGGAAGAAATCAAAGTCCCCTTATATGGAACACAAACACTGAACTAAAGAGCATTGACAAATCACTAACTAATTCGTAGTGCCTGACAGAGGATGCTCTACGATATAGCTAAAAAATAAGTAAAATGCTTTTCAAGAGGGAAATCACTCAATTAACTCCTTACCCAGCAACCTGGAAATTTCATACAATGTTTCTGCCCTGAAGACAGTGTGAGACATTCTGGTGTGCTCATCTCATTGCAGTGACATCAAAAAGACCTTATAAAAGTCGATACTGCCATAATTTTCAGCCCCTGGCATTTCTACAAAAGTTCACACACACACACACACACACACAAAAGTCATAGGTACAGGAGCAAAACAAAGTATCAGCTCCAAAAAAACTATAAACCAATTTCAGTACAAGTACTTGGCTTGACAAGAATTATGCAATTTACATTTTGACACATTATATTTCATTTTGGCAGAAAGCTGCAAAAATAATTTCACTCCACCCGTATTGGAAGTGAGTTTCCAGAGCAAAACTTACTATCTTCAAGGGGAAAAAAAAATTAAGGCAAATAGGGAGGGAAGACAAGTACTGCAAAATGGTGTACTGGAAGAGTATTCTCCTTCTGGGAAAAGCTTTTTTGTCATAGGTAAACCATTTCACGGATTTTTTTACATTGTGTATTACTTGAGGTTTCAAAACCGGAACAGCTGAAATGCTGCTAAACTGGCAAACAGTTCGCTTTTCATCTGCTGAATAAACACTCCACTTGAAAGACTGAAAAGTATTGTAAAAAGAAAAACTGACATTAAGTAAGTACTGGGGAAGGGAAGAAACAAGTACCAGACATACACAGTAGAGCAACTGATGTTTAAAGTGGCTTTATGCTTACCCTCCCCTAATGCCTTAATTACCCATGAGGATATAGCCAAGAATTGCAGTTTACCACAGCCCGGCCTGCACCCTGCTCCCTTCCACCACTGCAGCTACAGGTTCCTAATCCCCCAGTGACTCCTGCTCCTCTGCCTCTCCTCTCCCTCTGCTGATTTCTTAGTCCTCCCTTGATACTTCTGCATTATACCCTTCCCCAACCAGGCTTAAATGGAATTTGCCTAAATCCTGAAATTAGTGTCTTCATGTTCATGATTAGCAGCACCCTATTAAAAGAAACACAGTAAAACCCAGCCACAACCCAACACACAGGGTGGCATTCCCTCCCTTTCCCAGCTTTTGTTTATAGTCCTTTCACTTTTTGACTCTTCTCCCCCTTGCATAACACTATCACTTTGGTTACACAACACTGCAGACAATGTTCTGGGGGATTTTTGCTTGGGGGGAGGATTGCTTTGTCTTTTAGTGTATTTTTTTGTTTGTGATCTTTTTGTTTCCAATGACAATAAAACTCCATTTGGATGAGCTTTTTAAGGCTCTTCTCTAGCAGCCTTCACTCCTTCTAAATTGAGTCATCTTTCCTCATCATAAACAACTGAAATTTTCTTCTTAATAATGAGATTCCTCGAGACCAGGAAGAGATTTTTACATTTATTATTTCTTTTTGTTTTGAAACTCAGAAGCCTACAAACAACATTTCAAATTAATATGGTGGTTTCCAGTTTATTCACAGATTAACAGTGTTTCAGATAAGCCAACTTCCACTGTTTATTCCTTGCCTAGATGGCATTTCAAAAGCAAAGCAAAGTCCCTGACAGCAGACAGCCTCTGGTAAAACACCCAAAATTAATCTCAGACAGAATTCTCAAAAATACTGTATTTCAACCTGTTTTAAGATCTCTTAGAGAAAACTTGCAGAAGAGAGGGTAGCTATAAAAGCAAACTACAACACAAGTGCCAAAACCTGGTTTCCTACAGTTTTGTGCTGTTTGTCCTCAACTGGTTTCCTCAGCTTTGTGCTGTTTGTAATCCCCAGCTCTTCCTGGGCAGCCTTCCTGATAATCACTGGACAAAAATAAAGTGCTCTGGCAAACTGGCACTACTGCGGCACTGCCTCGGCTGAGTGCAGCAGACAGGACCTGACCCTGGCCAGCTTCTTCAAGCCTTGCCTGGTGGGAGGCATCCCTCAGGCTTTAACTACAGCTCCCAATTTTTAGAAAACCTACAGGATCGTAGTGATTTCTTAGAATAGCAAGAACAGCTCAATAGTCTGCATCTTCTCATGGAATAGTCAGCAGCAATGACCACAAAAAAGATATTGGTCCCACTGGGCATGTCCTGGTTAGGAGTATGAAAGAAAAAGGAAAGAAGTCCATATCTAACACACCTGGGCCTAGCCTTTAAGAGAGAAAAAAAAAATCATTTCAGTAGGCAGCTTTTGTTTTCACTTCAAAAGCAAACCAGTTACTCATTATGTGTATTTAAGCATTTTAGTATTTTGTTCTATTAATAGCTTGGAAAAAACCACATAAACCCAAACAGGATTACGTGGGGAGTCTCAGCTTTCAGCAGCGCTCACTGTGCAGGCACAACTATCCAGATAAAACTGCAACTCCGGTGTTTTGTACACCCCAGAAGATATAAACAAAAATTCCTCCTATCTGAAAAAAAAAAAACCCACCAAAAAACAGCACAACCCCCCCACCCCCAAATAGGATCTCTCTTTGAACACTAAGAGAACTCCATTTAAGACAGACCAGTCAAAGTTTCAATTATAAAAAACGTCAAAAAGGAGGCACTTCAAGTGGAACTCACTAGTATTAATTTATGATAAAATCCATGACTCATTAACATCTCTGAACAGGTTTGTTTTCCTCCTCGTTCAGATCTGCTTCTAAACAGAGAATTGATATAATTTCCAAGTTTACTACCGCATCATCACCTAATTCTTGTTCAGTCTATAGCAGCATATTTGCAAAGCAACATCTGAAGGAATTTTTAATATATGTTAAACGCTTTTTGTAGTACATCAGGTGCCTCTGTAAGTAGGTCATACATATGTCTCTAACATAAATATCTGCAAATACTTTCTGATCCATCATAAAGTCCGTATCAACATTTCAGTGATACTTTTGAATTTCAGCCTTTGAAGAGAGGGCCATAAAACCTGGTCTTAAATGAGACCCACTCAGCTCTTAAGACACTAATTAAGAGGACTGGAATTTAAGCTCCTCAGAACATTTCCCAGGATTTCAAACCACAGAGCAATACAGCAGGAGAGTCCTAAGGCACACAGACTGCTTTCCGAGCTGGTACATCCACCAGGCTTTATCCAGTGTAATTTTTAATATTTCCTTTTTATTAAAATAAGCACAAAAAGGAAGTATTTACCCTTTGACAAAACGTGGACTTTAATAACTTGGATTTTTTTTAAATTGGCTCACATTGCAAACTGGAAATTGAAAATTCCCATTTTTAATTTGCTTCCCATTACAGAGCGGTAGGTACAGAATATCTCAGTCACTGCTACATTTTTGGGGGGAGAGACACTTCAGCATTTTGCAAGCAGGAACCTTGCAAAAAGTGGATGGAAAGACTAGCTCAGGAGCACAGAGGAACGCTCAGGGCAGGATGCGGGACCTAGTTCTGAGTTGCTCCCCAGAGCTTTGCTAACTACTTCAACTTAAGTATCCAGCTCTGTAAGTGGTCCGCAGTCTGGGAAGTCTCGCCCAGGGTCACTCCAAGGCAAAGGAATATGTGGCCGTAGGTCCACGCTGATTACCACAGGGAAGTTCCGATCCAGTGTTTAAATCCCGGGTGGGACACGCGGGGCGGGCGCGGAGCGGCCCCGCCCCTCCGCGCGTGCGGGCCC